>JANPWT010000008.1:35712694-35723195 GCA_024678245.1 Erythroxylum densum | reverse complement strand
ATATGGTTTAAAATTATATAATAATTAATATATTAAGCTTTGCATATTGTTTAATATACTTTAAATAATATTTATATTCATAAATAATTTTTATTAAAAAATAAAATATAATTAAAATTAAAAATAATTTTTATTTTTATATTGTCAAACAGTATATTAACTTCTAAAAATTTTTTTTTACAAAAATTTATATAAAAAAACTCTTTTAATAAAAACTCTAACGGATAAGCCGATATAACACAACAATCAGTCTATTAACTTCAGGCAGAGTTGGATTGAGCTGGGCTTTTTTTTTTGCCATATCTGGGTGTATATTCGTAGCCTTGACTTGAAATCCTCTCTCTCTATTTGGAATTCAATTATACCAAAAAACCCATTTTTGTGAGAGCCCCACCGCCACTCAATAGTTACTCAACCGACCACCGTTTCCCGCCTAATCAAACCCAAGCCATTTGCCACGCATTATTATTACCAACCAAACCAAGGCCACAAATGTCAACCGCACAACTGTGCCTTCATATCCTCCGCTCAACACCGCCTTCCTTGGTCGCTTCCCGGCGGCTGAGACAAAGAAACTCGGCAATAAAAATCCACCCAAACTTAAAATGGGTCCTCAGGCTAAGTTTGATGGACCGGAGTCCTCAACTATCAGCTACTATCGATGTTAAGAAGATGGTTGATTTCTTGTATGATGATCTTCCCCACCTCTTTGACGAAAAGGGAATTGATCGGACGGCGTACGATGAACGAGTGAAGTTCAGGGACCCAATCACTAAGCATGATACCATTAGTGGATATCTCTTTAATATTGCACTGTTGAAGGTTCTCTTCAGGCCTCAGTTTTTCTTGCACTGGGTTAAACAGGTTCGCTTCTTCTCTTCCCTATTTTCTAATTTTTCATATGGCGTAGTTAAACGTCAAGCATTAGACAATGGAATGCCTTACCTCGATACTGTACTCGTTCTTTTTTAAAAAAATAATGTTTCATAAGATGATGGTACTCCAATTAGTATTGCTTGGAACATTTAAGAAATTTGTTTATGTTGTGGACTTCAAGCTATATAGGTTTTGGTCCGCAAGTCGCTTGAACTGAAAATTAAGGAATGTGATTCTCTTTGCTTTGGTATACTATGTTGATTGATGCTGTTGCTATAGACAGGGCCTTTCGAGATTACTACTAGGTGGACTATGGTGATGAAGTTCATGCTTCTTCCTTGGAAGCCGGAATTGGTTTTTACAGGAACCTCTATCATGGGCATCAACCCGGACACTGGAAAATTTTGCAGCCATGTGGTAAAGTATACCGTCTTCTTTTAAAAATGGAATTTTAGTATGATGCTTACATAGGTTATTCTGTCAACATGAATTTTTTGCAGGACTTCTGGGATTCCATACAGGATAATGACTATTTCTCGCTTCAAGGTTTGTGGGATGTGTTTAAGCAGGTACAGCCGTTAGTCTCTTGAAATATACTTACAAGTGAATTTCCAGATTATATTCTTACGGGATTTGGTTTTCGTGCAGTTAAGGATTTACAAAACTCCTGAATTGGAAACACCTAGATATCTTATACTGAAAAGAACTGCAAGTTATGAGGTTAATTCTCTCTTTCCGTTTGGAGCAGCAAAATGATTTTATGCAATTATCTGTTTTACTTCACCTTCTCTTACAAGATGAATTGGACTGCTGAAACTGTCTACTGTTAGGAAGGTGAGCACAGCAGCTGTAGTCTTTATATTTTGGTTTCGTTGGTACAGTTGAACCATACTGCCAACGATGTTAAGCTTGGCTACCCTATGGAATTGGATTAGATAAAAGATACACTGTAGTAATACCAATTCCATGTCTAAGAACAGCAGTGGATTGTCAACGGACCCCAACTTCTCCATGAAATCATAATCTATATAATGTATGGTCAAATGCATTGCAAAGCTGCTGGATTGCCAGAATGAATTGAAGTTAATGTGGTTTTAAGATGAAAACTGTAAAAGTCAGGTCCTAACTGGAAATTTAAACCTGTCAATCACTTTGCAATCTACTGCTTAATTACATAATATCATATTGAGTCAATTCCCTTAGATTACCTCTCTTATGTTTACATGTAAATGATTTCCGAAGTAGTGATTCCTATATCATAGGTTGATGGAGTTGTTAAGCATATCAGATAGTGGTGCTATTCTGATTAAATGTTATATTAATTATACAGGTTAGGAGTTACAGCTCATTTATTGTAGTAGAAACAAGTGGTGATAAGTTGTCAGGATCAAGTGGATTTAATGATGTTGCTGGGTAAGTTTCTGGAAGCTAAATCAATCATATACTATTTTTCCTGTCTTGTAGGATGATTAGTAATTGATGTCATCTGTGTAGGTATATATTTGGAAAGAATTCCACCATGGAAAAAATTAAAATGACTACTCCTGTCTTCACTCAGGCAAATGACCCTGAACTGTCACAAGTTTCCATCCAAATTGTGCTTCCATCAGAGAAGGATTTGAACAGGTGAATAACAGTCAAATTTTAAAAAATTTAAACTAACATAATGTATTGTACAATTACTTGTTTCACATATTACACTTTTTGGAAAAAAAAGGCTGCTAATAGAATGAAATATCTTTATCCTTCACAATTTTTTACTTTGACCAGCTTACCAGACCCTAGCCAAAAGACACTTAGTTTGAGAAACGTGGAAGGAGGCATAGCTGCAGTACTCAAGTTCAGTGGAAAACCAACTGAAGGTGTTATTCGTGAGAAAGAAAAAGAACTGCGGTCAACTCTTTCTAAAGATGGTCTGAAAACTAAGACGGGTTGTTTACTTGCCCGCTATAATGATCCAGGACGAACAAGGAGCTTTATAATGGTACGACATTTAAGTCCCAGCATTACTTAGCGAGTGTTACTATGTTGTTTTAGCTGTTTCTCGAGTGACTCATTCGTATTTGCTTTCCTTTTCTTTATTGAAGGAACCATTTATTAGTATTATGGTTTATATTGGTGAATAGGAAGTAGAAACTACCACCTGATTAGGCAATCACTAGTTTACCATAATATCGTATAAATGATACCATGAGAACTTTACAGCTAAAATCTGGTGGCTACATTGTGGATGTCATGATGATTGTAGATGAGATGCCATAGGCAGTGATAAAGTGAACTATATATTTTACGAACCCGACAATCTCTGCCAGCTCCTGTTCTTTCCCATACTGAAGTACGTGAACTTGATGAAAATTAAAAGAAACTTCACAAGTTTTTAGGTGTCACCTATATCAAAGGATTTCTTATTTACTTTGCTAAAATCGAACATTTTTGTTCTGAATTTATCAAATTTTTATCCTATATACTTCTTATTTCTATTATCTCCTTGCTAGAAGTAAAGTTACTTCTGTTCTGTGTTACTTCTGAAAATTAGGGAATAAAATGGTCAAAGACAGATGCAGTTCTTTTCCTTTTAGGCGTGTCATCCATTTTCTAATGCATAAAACTCAAACTTAAATTACAGTTTTAGTTCGTCAATGGACGATAGGTGTCTTCCATTTCTTGCAGGACAGTAACTCTGTATGATTATAGATGATCATATATAAATGAATACTCTGTTTTTACAATCTGAGTAGCTATCAGACTCACAGAAAAGGATTGATGTAGCATGAAATATGAGCAGTTTATCCGGGATTATGGTAGACAAGGCTTAGTGTTTTTGTCATTGCTGGAATTTTGAAAATCCAAATCTAGAGCAGCTTACACCTTGGTAATCCTGGCTCATTCTAAAGTTCCACTATTTTGATTATCCATCCATTAGACATACCAATATTTCGAACTTTTTTGTTTGTTTCTTCAATTTGCTACACATCAATGTCATAAAAGTTGTTTAAGTTAATGTTGCAGACAATTATAGTATATTTCTAAAGAGATTATTGGCTTTTAACAACTGATATTATCTATTTATCTATGTTGATCTGATTGAAGAGGAACGAAGTGCTAATATGGCTTGAAGACTTCTCACTGGAATAGTGGCAATCAGAGTGGCTCCTAGTTGGATTATCCGCTTCATTGATACGTTACGCCCTCTGTTAAGCTGCCTCGTGACTTTGTATTGCCTATTCTTGCAATTTAGCAGTACTTGTACAAAGGTCTAGATAAATTATAAGAACTTTTATCATCTGTTGTCACAGAAGCGGCCTATCTTTGACAAACTTGATGAGAGTGGAATGAATTCTTGCCGTTTCCTTCTATCTTCTTCCACCTATTTTTGAGTACTGCCTTACTTTTGACTTACCTATATCTATCGCAAGTAAAGAAATAAAGGGCTAATTCACTTAGAAATTATATACTACGTATGTTGCTTGTTAGAAATAACGCAATCTAGGAATTTGTAAATAATACATCACCAAGTTTCTTAAATAAACGTTGAGACAACGTCATTGTCTGGTGCTTTTCCAAAATGAAGACTTCATGTCTGTAGAATAGGAAAAGGCAATAATTTGTAACAAAATGTGATTATCCTAAACGGGAAATGTCTTTCGTAATTCTTTTTTCTCTCTCTGGAAAGGATTGCTAATCATAATCGGTTATTTTAAAGCGGTTTGAACCAGAGTTTTATATTTGTTGCCTATTGCCTTCTTAAATTATGATTGCATTTCATCTTCAAATTGGATAACAGGTCGCATGTGCAAAACTGCCTTTATAACGGTTCTTTATTCGATATATAGGAGGAAAGAAATAAGAGGACATACAGGAATTGAGAAGCTAATAAGTACTTTACTTACTCGCTAATGACATAGTCAACTAGATTCAAGCTCTTATAATAGCTAAGCTATCTAAATCAGATCAAAATGAACTATCATTAGGCACAAAGACCAGATGGTTTTATAATTTTGTAATCTGATTTGTCTTTAGCTTTATAATTTTGACTGTTTTTTCTTTCGGTGATTCATTGTGACGTTGACTTAGCTTTGTTATTGTTCATTCAATTATTCAATTTCTATAAAAAAAAACTTATTTTACTTAACTTTACAGTATCTTCAGCTTTGCTGGCTTATCTACCAAGTTTTCCGAGATTCCATTAATCACTACATCCAGCAACTAACACCTCTTTGTAGACCATATAAAATAGCGTCTATTTTGCAAGGTTTTGTGTTTTTATTTTTATCTTTAATTTATTCAAAAAATAAAAACATAATAATAATAATAATAATAATAATAATAATAATAATAAAACCATATTTTTATTATAATAATAAAATAATTAAAATAAATAAATAATTACAGATGATTTATTAAATAAATATTGAATTTTTAAATAATTTTATATTAACAATCTATTAAATTCTATAATTCAACACTATTTATTAATAATAATGATTTATTGAATAAATATTGAATTTGTAAGTAATTTTATATTAACAATATATTAAATTCTATAATTCAATACTATTTATTAAAAATATTTTCATTTTAAGATTAATATTATTATTTGAAAGTAATAAAGATTTTTATTAAATACTTATTTTATTTTAAAACACTTTATTTTATTAAAATATTATTATAACATTTAAATTATTATTAAATAAATTAAATAATTAAAATTATATTAATCATAATTTTATTATAAAATTAATATTAATAATCAAATAATATTTATTTAGCTATTAAAATATTTAAAAGCACTTTTATCTTTTGTATAAATCGTTAAAAACTAAATAATACAACTAAAGAATTTTTAACACAAAATAGTTGCTTACTGATTTATATGTGAAAGTACTTTTTTGAATCCTAACCTCTAATTTTCAGTTAACCCTAATTAAATATATAATCAAATTAATCCTAAATTAAGATTTGCCCCTAAATTCCTCAAATTTCTAAGTCCCCTTCTTCCTAATATGACATCTGCAAAATTAATAGTCTCTGTAGCATCTGAATATGAAATCCCAAATTTGTTAATCTGCTCCTACTTCAAGGTGAAGTCTTTTCACAATGTTGAAGTCTCGTCCTTCCTTCATGTTGAAGTCTCCTTCTTCATCAATGCTAAGGCTCCTGCAGTCCTTAAAGCATTTCTCTTACGGCGTTTTGAGTTATTCTAGCATAGTAAGTTATTCTTCTTCATCTTTATAATCCCTGTTGGATTGGTGTGTATTTCTTTGTAGTTTTTATTCTAATATCCACAAAGAAAGTTGTTATAGATGTTTTATCTGATTAGGAACTGAATATCTAGTATCAAATCAGGAATTGAAAATTCATATGTTCGTTCATTGCCTAATTACTTCGGCTTTGATGTTATGATGCATATCTTTTAGTTTTATGGTTAAGTTTGTCGAGACTTTATTGCCTTTATTTTTCAATTCTATAGGGACTTCTTAATCATCATTTTTCGTGATTTTTGAATTGGGGCTTCTTAATCATATTTTTCAATTTTATTGAAACTTCATATTGCCTAATTGCTGGTATAATTTATTGTATGAAAGTTATCTTGTCCTTGCCTTTGTAACATCTATCCCTAATTTTGTAAAGGTTAATTTGTTACAAAATTGCCTTATCCTGACCTTTATTTCAATCCTATATCATTGCATCTTCTTTATGCTTATAAATTGATCTTTTATCTTGACATTGTAATTTGTTGTGTGATTTTAGTATCCATGAAGTGAGTCAGCGGTCATTAAATTTTTAATACTCGAGGTTTATAATATGTATTGGTCTATTAATTTTAATATTGTTTCTTTTCTCATCACTATATGTTGTTATAATGCATGTTGTGTTAGGTTTTGGATAGTTTTTGTTCAACTTTTAGTATTTTCTAATCTGTTTGTTCAAGATTGTTGTTAGGTTTTTATGTTTAGGATGAGCTTTAAGAACTTTAGGAGAAGACTTTAAAAAGATCAAAGATAGACAAAGGAAATGGCTAGTTAGAATAAACTTGGCCGTGCATTCTTCTTGTAGAACATAATTGAAAGAACAGAAGACAAATGAAGACACGACTTAGAAACATGGTCATGTCGACAAGCTGAACATTTTGGCTATCCACCGTTTTTAACATAGATGGAGAGTCCAAATCTAAACATGGTCTTCAGAGAATATCAAAAGGACATCTCAAGATTTTAGGGAAGCCCATATTTGTAATTGTGTGAGTTTGTTTGGACCAGCAACCGTTTGTTCAAAGTAAAACTTTTTTTTTTCTGCAGAATTAGCAACTTGACCACTGGATCTTTACATGGAAATATCTGAGGCTTATGAGATCCAAATGAGGTAATTCAAAAGTTCAAATTCAAGCCGACATCTAAGGTCATAATTCCTATGCAAAACTCGAGGCCTGAAAGTGCTATTTTGAGGGGCTAAATAGGTTGAGAACTAGATACAAAATTTGTCTTGGCCAGATTTGACCTTCACTTGGTTTTTGGCCCATAACTTTAGCTACAGGGCTTTGTTTTAAGCAAAAGAGGATTTGTTGGAAAGTTTAGAGGTGGAGCCACAATTTATATGAGAGATCGTGACCTAATATGAAAAGATAGAGGTAAAAAAAAGGTTAGAATTGTCAGAACATAAATAGAGATCCAGAAGTAGTTTAGGAGAGTAGTCGTGGGGACGTATGAGAGAGAAAAGATTTCTTCATTCTTTCTGATTTACTTTTTCTTTAAAACAATGAACTTTTTGAACAAATTAGGGAGAATCAATTTAGTTTTGTCATCAACATTAATTGAGAGCTGGATAAACTGAATGAGAGTTTAACTCCCAATCATCATTCAGGGGTTCTTTTGTTCTCTATTACTTTGGTTTTATTTTAGATTTTTCTTGTTTCAATTTCTTCTTGATACAATGGAATTTAATGGTTTGAATTCAATTGATATGAGTGTTAATTTCATTTTGATGATGAGGTAAATTATTCTTACCTAGGGTTTGCATGTAGATTTAACTGAATGTCTTGATTCGATAATTCACATTAATATATATCTTACCTGGATTGATTGTGTTGTGTTGAATACTAGGTTAATAGATTGGCCACCTATTAGTCTTAATATATTGAACAAATAATCAAAAGATGAAATTTAGTATTGGAACTAAACAATCAATTACCCTGAGAATGAATTAGAAATATAAGTTTTAAGGATTGCTTAATTCATAACTTCGAACGGTTGGTAATTGTTAGTTTATGAATGTGAGAATTATTAAATTGATAGTTGATAATTTGATTTAAGAGAGAATAAAGTTGTAGATTATATTAATGAGAAGTTTAAGAATTTAGGCTTGAATTTGGATCGTAGTGCAAATCCTAGGTTATCTTTGAAAGGTTTATACCAATTCTGTGCAATTCATTCATTCTTTTTAATTTCATAATTTCACAACCTCTATTGTATTATCCTGTCTCCTAAATTGTTGAGGGTTAGAAGGTTTAGAAGATTAAGCTCATGCATATTGCATTAAATAAAATAAGTTATATTAGTAGATGATTACTTTGGTGCATTAGGATAAGAAATTTGTTATTCTGTGTACATGCATGAGATTAGCATACACATACATAGATTATTATTTATAAATATGAGAAATAAGTGATAATTGTTTTTATGTGCACTTAATTGACATATTCTGGGATGCATGGATATGATTTTGATGAAGTAGAATTAAATTAGAAATTGATAGACTTAAGTTAGTGATTTGGAGTTAATTGTTAAAAATCAAAAGTTTGAGGAGTCAAAGTATAAATTGGCTTAGTAGAATTCCTAAATGGTAAGATTGGAGACAAGTGGCACTTTATATTTGTGAAAAGTGACACTTTATATTTTTGACAAATGGCCCTTTAAATTTGTGACAAATTACACTTTAGACTTGTAACATGTGGAGCTTTACAAATAGTGACATATATAGCCCTATATTTGGTGAAACGTGTAGTCTTATAAGTAGTGACATATGGAGGCTTAAATGAGTGACATATGGAGCCTAAGGTTAGTGACATATGGACTAATAGAAGAATAATACATGGACCAATAGAATGGTGACACACAGACCAATGAAATGGTGACATATGTATTAGTTTGACTTTCTTTAAACTTTCTAGAGAAAATAGATATAAAAGGCAACTGATATGTGTTTAAATGGAATCCAAGTGACCGTTTGCAGTGTTTAATAGGTGCGCATATTACCAATGTTGTCTTTAAAAACGATCTTCAACTTCTGAGATAAGATGTACTGTTTATTGCCAAGTATCCTTACTCTCAATGCTTTCTAAATAACATCTTCAAATCCTGCCACATTAAGTAAGAAGTCATTGAATCTGAATGGTTTTCTAGTATTAAATGCATCATTCTGAGATATAATTGGAATATGGTCTGATAAGTTGCTACAAGAAGAGTTGGAAAAGCAATTAGGGAATTTCAACATCCATTGAGTATTTGCTATACTTCGATCCAACTTTTTCTTGATGGTATTCACACTTTGTTGCCTATTATTCCAGGTAAAGAATTTATCCCTAGCTAGAATCACCTAAACATAGTTTCTTAGATTTGAACATGCCGATCCCACTAATGTATGACCTTCAACCTCTTTAAATTTAAGAATATAATTAAAGTCGTAAGTAAGAATCCATAGACTGCTAATTAAAGTTGAGGTTGTTGGGAAAATTGAGTAATTTTTCCCTCTAAGGTAAACAAATAGTGAAGTGAACCGATTGTAATACTCAAGAAAGACCATCAAACGGGCTCCTAAGACAGTATTACCATTCCACGTAAAATCCCAGGAAAGGTCGGAGGGATCACAAATGGTCTCACTTAAAATTTAGCCTTTTAGACAGAAATTACGTGCTCGGTGTATTTATCACAACCTAACCCGTATACATACACAAATAGTAAATATATGTTGCAAGCATTTTTATCATTAGAATTAATGGCGTTTTTCCTTAATTTATGGATCAATTATTGGGTTTTATACATATTTTACCTGCTAAATTGCTTGGTTCGCCTAAATTTGCATTTATAATTGTCCTGTTTAATTTATAGGAAATGCGCTTGGTTTTAGTTGTAAAGAACTACAACAATCCAAGGCGAAAACCAAAGCAGTAGCTAGGCGTGAATTAAGCAGCCTCCACCGGCCAAAAAGAAACATCACGTCGACAGACAAAAAGAAAACTAAATTCACGCAGCCAAGGAGAATCACGCTACAGACTGACCACGCATGCAGACTTAAGGAGTTGAAAACGTTGAAGAAAAGAAATAAAAAGCCAAAGGCAGTTGACGGCACAACAAAAGAAAGGCAACAGGCAGCAATAAAACAAAGAGAGAAAGGAGAGTTGGCAGCTCAAAATGGGACATAGCAGCTCGAGAAGAGTGCGTGGACAATAGGAGCAACTAAAATTGTCAAAACAAGCATGCAAGAGAGGCTCCACCAACATGAAAAAAACCAAAGCCAATCACACTATTTTTAATTGGCTAGAGGAGAGGCGCGGATAGAGACTTGCGTGAGCTAGGAGCAAATTAAAAATCACCTAGAGGAGCTACGTGCATGCGGAGAAGTTAGAAAG
>JANPWT010000008.1:35688342-35703489 GCA_024678245.1 Erythroxylum densum | reverse complement strand
TTCTAGGTAACCACCACGTCTTGTGTTCGAATAGCAGTGATAACCATCCAGCACTTACAAGGTCTGTAGACATCCGCTAACCAAGCGGATACGTGGTGGGCTTATAAGATTTGATTCCGCCTTACCTTCAACTCGAGTTTTGGGTAGAACAACAACTTAAGTAATTTGATTCTGCCTCACCTTCAACTCGAGTTTTGGGTAGAACAGTGGCATCAGAGCTTAGGTTTAACTACCACGTCTTGAGTTCCACTCCCCCTACCCGCAAAAAATGCGCCTGAAGTGCTCAATGGTTCTTTGAATGTTCGCTAATCGCTAACCAACGGATGCGTGGTGGACTTAAGTAATTTGATTCTGCCTTACCTTCAACTCGAATTTTGGGTAGAATAGTGGATATATATATATATATGGCATCACTCAAATGGTCGCTTTTATTTAATGTAGGAGAAGAGATACAAATTTGGGATGATTACAATAGAAGGGGAGAGCTCCTTTTTATAACTACCAACCTCCCCCCTAAACACGTAAACCTTCAATGTGGGAGAGCTCCTTTTTATAACTACCAACCTCCTCCCCTAAAACACATAAACTTTCGATGTGGGATTGAAAAGGTGCCAAATAGTAACAGAGGTATCATTAATTTGATTCCAAAGAAGTATTCTTTGATAAGAGCTATTGTGTGTATACATAAAGGAGATATACATAGGTTGAGTATAGTACCTAGCTGAGATCTTTAGGTGAATCATTTGATCATAAACAATTCTAGGACAAACTGAAACAAAATTGGAATCATATAGAACTGTTATCCTGCCATTAGGATGAGCATTGTGGTTTGTAATTTCATTCCATTGAGTTAGAAAATATTAAAGCAAATTGTCACTATTTTCTCTTATTCTTGGCTCCAAAATACCAACCACCTACACCTTATTCTGCAAAAATATTTTTCTTATAAGTAGCATTTTAGTGGGGGAATTTTATCCTCTCATTTTACAAGCTAAAATATTCATTTGATAGGCTCCAAGGATGGAGTCTTTTCTTTTCTATTTGATCTTCTCATCGAGACAGTTTCAAAGTCCTACTTGCCATTCTATTGTTAAGTCACTCCTACAACTAGGCTTCTAGTGGCATTTAGCTCAGAGGTATAAATTAGCTTTTTAGATGGGTCCATTGTAGACACTGGTTGTTCAGAAATCTTCTTAGTACAGGTTGTAGTTAAGAGTATAGCCTTTCCTTGTTCATTTTCAACAACAATTTCGGTAATGACTGTATCACTATATGAGTTAGAGACTTGAATACTAGTACTGATCACCCCATTCAAAGAATCATTTCTATCTTGGCCTAGTTGACTATTAGTTATATCCTAATATTGGTCAATTCTTGTGAGCTCTTGATAATTTCCAATGACAAAGGCCCTTCTTATTGGCTTCTAGGATTTCTTCACATCAGGTTGAGGTTTCCAGGCATAGGATACCCTCAAATGATCTTCAACAGGTTCAACTCCTCGTTGAGCCTAATGAAAGGGATTGACTTAGGTGAATTAGTCATTCAAAGTATGCATATTCTTACAAAATTGACTCTCTTAATTTCAGCACCATTAAATTTTTTTTCCAGTAAAGCTAGCATAAAGGCTAAGGCCGCTTGTTGTCCAGTAGTCTAGAGAAACATCATAGATACATATCCAAATAGGGATATTTTCTTGTTTGATATCCTCTAACTTAAGTTCAGGCCTCCATATCTGAAGTAGTAGAGGTTTGTCATAGACATGCCAAGGTCCAGCTTGGATAGCCTTCTTTGAATCTTCAACACTTGCAAACTTAAAGATAAAAACATCCTCATTGTTCATAAAAACTTCTTGCAGTCCATATTGCTTCCAATTATGAAGAGCCCATTGTTTCATCACCGAAAAGCTACCTTTCTATCCAGGAAAAAAGAACGGTAGATTTTTATCTACTTGCCCCAACTTTCAGAATATCCAAGGGTGGAGATACAATCCTTTGATTAGACACCTCACTAGGAGGAAAATAATTCATTTTCAATTCTAGTCTAAGGTCTCTAGCCACTTGCACCCAAGAAATGCATATGGAAAGATCTGAGTCTGAAATTTGACTAGGGTTAGAGGAAATGCCAAAGAAATTCAGGAAGGAAGAAGCTTCCATAGACTGAGAAATTTTAGAATTCAAAGGTGGGAAGTTGTACATTGGACAAAACTTAGTACTAGGAATAAAAATGTATGGTGCAGAACCAAAGTCTTAGAAAGATTGCTTCCGGAGTGAACATAATATAGCAATGAGGCCGAAGTAAAGCAACAAGCAAGGGCAGTGAAGAAAGAAACAAGGAAATGAGTGCAACAGGTGGAGTTTGACAAGATAATAATCGGGAACAAGGAAAGTAAATGAGGATAGTAAGAGGGGAACCAAATGGGGTACAAGGTTGCAATGATAAGAAGTCTGAAGAAGCTCATAAGAGAAGCATTGTTGGAGAAGGAGCATGAACAGTGAAACTGTTGTTGTTGTTATAAAAAATTACAGAAGTTGATGGTTAAATTTAAATAATTCTAGAATATGTAATTTTTTAAAATATTTTGAAACATTAACGGGGTGTTTAGAAACCTTCCAATTGAATTCATTAACGAATTAGATTTAATTACATTAATGAGATTGGAATTGAATTCAATTTATACAACTTAGAACAAACCTATTAATATTAGAATTGAATTCAATTACACTGTTTGGAACATAATCAAAATGAATTCAATTATTTCATATGATATTTTTACCATTGACTAAAAAATAATCTTATTAAATAATAAACATTCACACTTACATAGAGTAACTTATAAGCATCAATTTCATTATAAGTAATATCATCAAAAAAGTTCATTATTAAAATGAAAAGAAAAAATTATTGCAAATGCCATTAGGCTAGACCGAGCTACGAAGATAATAGAAAACTATTATAATTTGGAAAAAAAACTATTATAAATTGATTGCAAATGAAAAGAAAACTATTATAAATTGATTGCAAATGACATTGCGTGGATATTATTGCTGTTGCGTAGGTAGTCAGATCGGAGAAGAGTGGTTGTAGGTATTATTGCAGTGATAGGGTTATTGTGTTGAAGAGTATTGCGTGAGTATTATTGGAAGACTCCAATTTCAATGTTTAAAAACAAAAGTAGCAGTCATTTGTAATTGAATTCACATTAGCTGCTGGCTGAATTGAATTTATAAGGAACAGTGGACTTCAATTATACATATAAATTCAATTCATTTTTATTTTTTTGTTCCAAACAGGTGAATTGAATTTAATATTCACCGGATCCAACCGGGCTATAATATTTGAAATATATTTAGAAGTTCAAGTTATGGTTAAAAACGTAATTTTGCCTTCGTTTATGATATTTGGAGACCTGTCGTCCTCTTTCGTTGGTTTCTTATCTATACCGTTCCATTTGCTTCATTATGCTGGATGAATTTTGAAACCGTACGTATATATAGTTCAATAAACTGGAAAAATTAGAGAGATGGGTGAACTACTGAATCTACCCCATGTGACTCTGTTCAACAAGCATAGACTGCATGGTTTCTTTCACAAAGAGTTCAACTTGTTCCTGTCCGATTCATGTTCCTATGGTGGAAGGACAAGTAATAGCAAACTTCCAATATTTCCCACCTTTCAGTCATCCCTGCAAGGTTAGTATGATATCCTTAATTGAGACTTATATAATAAAGGGCATGACTTTCCTTTGATATACTTGGATCCTTGGCAGGTGGTTTAGATGTTATGGGTCATACTCGAAGCTCATTGGAGTCTAAGGTTTCATTTCTTTTACTTTTTATTTCCCTTCATCTTTTTCGGCGTTGTTTATGGAGGTTGCTTAACGATGATTGGCCACCTGTTGCCTCTTTTTGAACAGTTTGTAGCGGCCACTATTTCTTGATGACTAAACTTCATATGCTTTAGATAGAAGGATTATAAATCTTGCTTACATACTTAGAAGCACATATTTGTTGGCTAGCAACTTGGTACAATGGTTGGACAGCTTAGATTCTTATAAGTGTCCTTCTTAACAAAAT
This sequence comes from Erythroxylum densum, assembly GCA_024678245.1. Taxonomy (NCBI): domain Eukaryota; kingdom Viridiplantae; phylum Streptophyta; class Magnoliopsida; order Malpighiales; family Erythroxylaceae; genus Erythroxylum; species Erythroxylum densum. The sequence goes on along the minus strand of JANPWT010000008.1, from coordinate 35,699,416 downwards.
CCTGTCGTCATTAGTCCATTTCTGTAATTTTGCGGCAAGCATAATTGCTGTTGGCAAACACTAATCACACCCTAATAGCTAATTGTTTAAATAAATTAGATTATTAACTCTTAAAAGGTCTTAGTTTGACTACTACAATTTTGTAAATCCAGTTCCTGTTTGTAAGCTGACTGTGATATTAATGTAATCATCACTTTCCAATAATCATCACTTTCCCATTGGGTTTTGCCCATAGGCCATTGAATATGTTGAAGGAGAACCAGACGCCCTCCCGCCTATACAGACCCTGAGACTATTTCCCAAAGAAAAACTTTTGGAGAAGGTTGTCATGGTCAGGTTTGATTCCAACATTTTACTTAGGGATGAATTGGACCAGCACTCTCGGTCAGTTTTTAGTGCAGTCTACACAATCAAGTATTTACATGAAGCTGGGGCCATAATTGTCCTTGCAAGCAACTGGAGGAAAACTAAATCAAAACTTCTTGAGGCTCAGTCTGTTGCAAGTATGAATGATAAATGGTTCTATGTACTTGACTTCTAAAGCTAGAAAATTCATCCAAACAAGTTAAAGCTTGAATTGTTATGGTCTGTGAATCTATGTTGGAAAGTGGGGCATTATCTGGAAAATAAATTGAGAACTTTTTTTGGAAGATTGATTTCTGATTATTTCATGACAACCTTTTTGTTTCAGATATTTTATCATCTCTTCTCCAACTCAAAGTTCTAGCAATAGATAGCATTTCTTGTATGCTATTGAAGATGCAAGTGCTTGAGAAAACAGACATTTTTCTTCTTGAGAATCTTTCCGAGTCTAAAGAGGAAGTAGCTAACTGTCCGAAGTTTGCTGAGCTTTTGGCATCAGGGGTCGATATTTTCATTAACGATTCCTTTTCTTCATCTCATAAAGTTCTCGCATCAACAGTTGGTGTACCTCGCTTTTGTTGTACTAGTCTGGCAGGTTTTTACTTTGAAGAGACCCTGTGCCAACTAAAGAAAGCTGTGAAGACAAAAAAGAAACCATACATGGCAATTGTATGCTTCTACCTTTGACTAGTTGTTACTACTATCTTTTGCTATTTTGTTCTGTCATTTACTTTTTACTGTGTGCTTTAATCTATGCAGATTGGAGGAGGTAATCTCTTTGAAAAAGAAGATGCATTACAGTGTTTAGCTTCCAAATGCAATGGACTGATCTTTGTTGGAATGATGTCCCTTCAAATCTTGCATGCGTTAGGGCATTATGTCCCTCCAAATCTGTTAGAACCGGGGGCAGATAAACCAGCTATCAACATAATTCAGTTAGCATGTGATAAAAAAATTCCTATTTTCTATCCAAAAGATTTTTGGTGTGTGAATGATCACCAACCAACACAAATGGAAATCACTTCTGCACATGGTATGAAGGACGGTGAGTTTCTAACCCTGTTCATGATGTTTTTCCTATTATAGATCATTTTGCTTTGGATCGTAGTAAGCAGACAAATTTGTTCACTGCTAAAGCTATTGAAATGTACACAGTTCTATGTGAGTGGTAGGGCTCTATGGGTAGATTTTCTTCAGAGGGTAAAGTGTTGCGTCCAATATTACCTTCGAACCATTCTTTACTTCTTCTGAATGTTATGTGGATGTGGTGATATGTACATATATGTCCGTATAGAATAGAAAATATGGATGCTTCAGTTTGTATTAAAGTTGATGGATCTGCTTCAACTCTAAACACAGTTGCTCTCTGCAGCTCTAAATTTTCTCAGTCTTCCTTTTGTCCTTGTCCCATATGTCAATTTTGCCTTTATAATTAATTGCTGTTACCAACACCAATTGCAGTAGCAAGCAGTGAAGCTAATTTTTCCATTTAACAACTCTATTTGGTAAAAGGGGTAGATAATTGCTGCCCGTTCTTCTTTTAGTATATATACGTATTGATCACCATTTCGTATATGAAAATCAGTTATGGATACAGAATATCCACCCTTCCCTTTTGTCTAGGTTGGCGACCTATCGATCTTGGACCTCTTTCACTTGATGAATTAGACTCTTTGCTGACACAATGCAAGGCAAGTGCAAAATTTTTGGATAATCTTGTGACTAGATCTATATTGATTTTCTTTGTCCTAGTTTGACAATTGGGTGGTTCGTTGTCCGACACTTGGATGGTTCATAATCTTACAAGTGATGTCCTAAGTTTGGAGTTACTGCACACAGCTGCAAAGTTTGATTTGTTGCAGGTTTTCACCGCACTAAAATTCTACTGTGAGCTAGAAAACTTTAAAATTTTGAAGTTGTTTACAATTTGTTTTAACTTACATCTCTACCACACATTAATATGCATATTTAATTATGTTGTTTGATTTGCTGTGACAAGGCAGTTATCTTCATAACTTTTGAAGAAAGAAAATTGTTTTGAGGGGCATGCTGTTCTATGTTTGCAGGATCCAAAATTTTCACTTCTTTGACCTTCTCAATCTCTGATCTAAATTGATGTTCTTTTACTTCATTGATTGCAGAAAATCATATGTTTTGGCCCAATGAGATTCAAATTCTCAAGTCAGTATCCAATTGGGGTATCTAGGTTGGCAAAAACATTGGATGAATTAAGTCAAAAAGGTTGTGATATAACAATTGTGGGGAATGCGGCCTGCAATGCCATAGCAAAGGAGTCTGCTGTTCTCTCGTCATATCATATGATTGAGAATGCAGCAGTTGTATGGGAGTTTTTCAGAGGGAGGAGGCTTCCTGGGATCATGGCCTTAGATAGAGTATCTATCTACTTTCACTTTTGGCACTGCAAGAAATTTGTTCAGGAATTTGAAATGAATGAAGTGGCTCTTTTGTTACCATATAGATGTTACAACTATCAAAACTAATTTTACATTTCAATAGGATTTCCATTGACATAGAGCAGGAGTCTATGTATTTACCAATCCCTGTCACTTAGTGCAATTTGATTAAAATTTTGCTTAACGTGATTTTGCGTACTTCCAATTCTTGCTTGATGGGTCAATGGATACTCTATTCTAGCTTTTTTCTTATTATTACTTTTCTTTTTATCGTTCATTGAATCCTTTTGCAGGCATACCCATTCAAGATTGATTGGGGTTCGGTCTATGAAGATATGACACAACCATTGGTAGTTGATGTAGGAAGCGGTATGCACTTATTTCCTTTTTGGTGTGCTCATATTTGTTACTACAAGTTTCTGTTCGAGGTTGAGGAAAAATAATGTCAAATATTTTTTCTTGTTATCAAATCTTGTAATAAGTTGAGATTAAAATAAGCATAGAATGCTTTTCTTTGGGGGAATGCAAGAAAAGGTTTTAATTTTGAAACAGTTCCTCTGAGGTAATTCCTTTTTGGATGACAAGCCAAGCTTTATTTTCTTGAACATGAAAATAGGTGGAAGGGAGGAGAAAATCTGTGATAGTGTTCTGACTTTTGATGTGGTATTGCAGGTAATGGGTTATTTCTTCTGGGAATGGCCAAAAGAAGAAAGGATTTGAATTTTCTTGGTTTAGAGATAAATAAGAAGGTTTTATACTTTCCTTGCGTAGTTCATAGTTTTCTGTGCATCTTAAAAGAGCAATTTTCCTCTTTCACCAAGCTTTTGACTGCTTTGGCTTACACTTTCTTCTTTCAGCTTGTGAGCCGCTGTCTGGACTCTATTGATCAACATGGCATTGGAAATGGGTACTTTACCTTACTATTACTTTTGCTAATCAACTTTTACTTATTTTTGAATATTTGATTCTACCTTTATCGACAAACTTGGACGTCACTTTGTCTTCAAATAGAATTATCCAGTTTTCTTGAATGATTATTTTAGTGCAGAAACAGTTTTATTAATATGGAAGCCCTTGCACATCATTTTATGGTTTATGATTATTGAAATTTCCACGGTCCAAGGTTTAGTTACTGCAGCTTTTTATTTCCTTGCTATAAGCTTCTTTTAACCTTGTATGTTAGGTACTTCATTGCAACAAATGCAACATCAACATTCTATTCTCTAGTTTCTAGTTACCCCGGAAAGCTGGAAATTGTATCAATACAGGTACAATGTTCTGTTGTACAGTTCATGCATTTCAGTTCTTCTCATAGTTTTTGTGTAGCTACCCCACCCTAGTAATACGAGAGACAATAAATAGGAATGTTTTCTTGATAGTTGTGGCCATGGAGGTAATAGGATATCGATTCAAAAGTTAACCTGCATTTAGTGACAGAATGAATTGGCAAGTGCTATATAGCTCCCATCATGAGTCCTCTAATATCCTAGTGTACTTCAAAAGGTAAAATTCAGTTTCCACTTTATGCTGTTCAGTGTCCAAACCCAGATTTCAAAAACCCAAAGCATAGATGGAGAATGCTGCAAAGGTCACTGGTTGAAGCTGTGATAGATCTACTTGCACCTGATGGGAAGGTAACAGAAGCTTAAACCTAGTTTTGCTGGATTACCTAACGTGTTGCCAGTGGAAGCTGCATTTTCATGGTTGCTAGGTTTGTATACTAACATTTCCAGTTATTGTTTTCTTTTTCCTCTAGGTCTTTCTTCAAACTGATGTACTCGGAGTTGCTTTGAGAATGGTGAAACTTTTTCTCAAATACGGCAAGGATAAGCTGATTCAAGAAGTTTGGCTTCAAGAGAACCCGTTTGGAGTTCGGTCAGATTGGGAACAACATGTTATAGATCGTGGGGACCCTATGTATCGGGTAATGCTTACGAAATAAACTTATTGGATTATTAGTAGACAATTACCCCTTTCCTCAAAAAGTTCGTGAAAGTTATAGGATTATAATAAAAATTGGAAGAGAGGTTTAAGGTTAAATTGGTATTAATTCATCATAAAATTAATATAGTAAATAAAAAATTATAAGAATAAATAAAATAAAATATGAAAATAAATAATTTTATTGAAATGATTATATTTCAATAAATTATAAATTAGCAAACCTTACAAATACCATCATATATATCTCTAAAGATGACTTCTCATTTTAATTGACAAATTTTAACTAACCTTATAAATGGAGCTACAATCTTCACAAAAATCAAACAAATATCTTAAAATTTATTATTCAAAATAATAGTATAAATCTTTTTTCCTTTCATATCTTTTGATAACTTGTAACTTAAAAATTGCTTGCCCATCACTATATTTTGAAGTACTTATTTATAGTTGTAGACACTTATCAAAGTTACAAGTATAGTTGTAGATCAAGTAATTAGGAGACACAATTTCAACCCAATCTTTTTGCTTTCTTAACCAAGATAAAAATGTAAGATGATTAAATATAAAAATTGTAATCTTAGATATATAGAAAGCAAAATTAAAAATATGGCCACGTAACCAATACATTTTAAAATGAGATTTGTACAATGAGTTGCACTTGAAAACCAACAAATATGTTTATACTTTAATTATATGAGCAATTTTTATCATATCAAAAGCATCGACAAATTTGATAAAAGTTTTTCCAACATCCTAATAAACTAAAAAATTAAATATAATTCTTTATCTTTGATCAGTCCACTTATCTACAATAATAGGACATCACTTTTTTTTTGAAAATTGAATAAATTTTATTAACATTAGTAAAAACCTAATACAAAACATTACAATGATTTCCCAGTTATAGCTTGAAGTAGTTATTAACTAATTACAAAAAGGTGAGGGTTATAAACTTAGAAGAAGAACATTTTAAGATAAATTATTACTCAGACTCAAAGGTTCAATTTGTTTTTAATTTCAGAGATAAGTGCTTCACTTTTTTAACTATTATGGCAGCTCTAATCCGATTCAAGATTGTATCAACAACTTTATATTTATCTTCTCCATTGTCCTTGTACAATCTAGTATTTCTTTCTTTCCACAATGCGGAAATGGTGGTTAAGAATGTAGCTTTTAGGAGAACGACATTTGGTTGACCAGGTCTTGTGAGGGAGATGAAACTACAAGGTTTGCTCTCATTCATGTGTATAAAATCTCAAGTCTAAAATGTGTTGAATTCTATCCCATACGACTTTAGAATAATTACAAGTGAAGAAAAGATGGTTTCTATCTTCTTCCACCTCCTTATATAAAACGTAGATTGAATCATGGTGTCCAAACCATCTATTTTTTATCCTTAACCTATTTCTGATTGCTAACCATGTAATTATAGCGACTTTTGGGTTGAGTGGATTTTTCCATAGAAAGTAGTACTAGGGCACTTTAGGAGAAATTATGTTAAAGATACTATGGCAGGAAGAATTAGTAAACTTTCCTTGCGTGCTTGGGGCATAGATTCTCTAGTCTTCATTGAAATTACCCCTGAAGTCTAGTAAGAATTCCCTCAAAGCCAAAAACCCTCTGAAATTACCTTGCCATTCATTATTATGAATGAGAGCTTAAACATTCGTGTTAGGAGGTAATCGATTACTCAGCTGAGCTAACTTTGGTTTGTGAATAAGAGGACTAGCTTTTGACCAATTATTGAACCATAGCCAACAATTTTCCCTATTCCCTACCTTATATCTAATACATGGGTATAAGAAGCTTCTCAAGTTCAATAATTGATTAAATATTTGATATGTGTCTAATTGATTATATATTTACACCACAACACTTAGTGATTAATGCTATGAAATATTTAAGAAACTCATTTTTGGTTCATATTTAGTTTTAGGTGCAATTTGGAAGCTGAAGAATTGAAATGAGTTAAAAGAAAATTTTTTGAGCCAATCTCTTGATTTAAACTCATGTGTCTCTGTAGAATAAGAAGGAAATGGATTAGGGTGAAGAAGGGATAAGAAAATGCAAGAAAATGATCATTTTAACATGACCTGTAAGATGCATGGCTGTGTATCTACTTACACAGCCGTGTATCCTAGCATTTGCAATTTTTTTGGTTTGCACAACCGTATATCTACTTACACGATCATGCATCTTTGCAAATTTGTAGTTTGTGCGACATCTTCATAGAACCCTAATTTTCATATAAATAAACATTCGAGTGGCCAAAAGAGGGGTGAATTGTTGGGACACGAAGGGAGGTAGAGCACATAATTGTGATCTATGGAGGGATAATCTTCCTTTTTCAAATTCATAGGGGATATTGAAGCCGAAGAACACATTTGGGCATCTCTTGTATTGTTTATCTTCTCTCTTTATAGATTGTTTATGTTATTCTTTGCTTATCATTTTGGGTATTCTTGTATGGAAGATTAATATGCTCGTTCTCAATAGATTATTTATGTATGAACCCACTGCTAGAATATGAAATACAATATGTAATTGCTGTATTTTAAATTTATTTGTGGTAAAATAATGGTGACAAATCATCATGAATAGCATAACATAGGTTAAATGACCTGTTCTTATGTGTTAGTTGCCTATATTAGTTTATTTTCTTAGCTCGTATTACGACTATCCTATTAAATTTAAAAAGTTTATTCTAGGTTGTTAGATAGCTAGGTTTAGTTAAAGAGTTTATTTTAATTAAACAAGACCTAAGGGAAAACCGGAGTTAACAGAGCTTATTGTTAACCTATGATTAATAGTTTCTAAGAGAGGTATGAAATCAACAACACGATTAAGTGTGCTTATTTATGTGTAGGCTAAGATTGATCCGAGAACCGAATTCCAAACTTATTCATCAATTTTATCATTTTCTTACTATTTGATTTAAATTGCTTTCATTAGTTTAATTTATTTTGTTTTGTTATTCGAAACCAATCAAACCCCCCATATTCTAAACATTGATTACTTTCATTACAAAAGCTTTACACACACTCTCTGTAGATACGACCCATACTCACCATAACTATAAAATTTAGTTGTGCAGATTTAAGTTTTATTTTTTGGTGCATTAGACACACATCAAGAATTTTGGAATCATTGCTAAGGAGTGTGGTGCTTTAGTTTTTACTTTTGATTTCAATTGGTGTTTTTATATTTTTTATAATTATTTTTTACATTTATTCCTTGATCTTTTCATTTTTGTTACTATTTATGTATAGAAATGACATTGCGAAGGGAGTATGTCCTTATTGGAGTATGTCAATGCTAATGGTAGAAAATTTTCCCATAACCCATATTCCCAATCCTGTAACTTAGGTTAGAGAGATTATGTGAACCTTATTTATAGAGGAGATTGATAGCAAAACTAATTCCTAGATAGGTCGTAGGGTGCACAGTAATTCCTGCATAGACCAAAAGCCTCTTATTCTAACCCAGGCACATCTCTAGAAGACTTAATTAAGGCTATTACTAATACTCAACAATTTCATTAATATGTGAAACAATTCCAACAAGATGCAAGGTTTATATTTCTAAACTTGGTAAGCCAGATGGGTCAAATGGCGGTAACTATTAGGCACCTAGAGCCACAAAGTAGAGAGAAGCAGCCATCTCAACCCCGAGGAGAATCCAATGAACATTAGCACGATAACCTTAAGGAGTGGAAAGGAGCTTGAGAATCCTAAAAAGACTACTCAAGGGATTGCTTATGAAGAAGAAGTTAAGAAGGAGCTTAAAGAAAAAAGGGATATATTATTGAACTCAAAGTTAAATACTGAGTCCCTATTTGTTGTTAAGACTAGCCCTTCACCTTTTTCTAGTAGGTTGGAGAAGTTAAATAAGGAGGAAAATGGTAAAGAGATATTTCAAGAGTGCAGTCAAAGAATAAGAGTTTAAAGATAGGGAAGATACTAAATGTGAGTGGTCATCAACTTGGACCCTATCTTGAAGAACCTTAAGTGGAAAAGGTAGCAATGAAGACCATAAATTTGTCATGTAGGAGGAAAGCACAGAGTCGAGCCAACGACACAAAATAAAAATGTTGTTTGGGAGGCAACCTAAGGAAAGTTTGCTTCTTTTCAATTACATTTTCGTATTTGTTGTTTTTGTTAAATGTTCCATTTCTTACATTTGATGTTACATTGTGGATAATGTAAGTTTTAAGTATGGGGGTGGGGATCTTAGTTATCATTTTTGAAAGTTTATGTCTTGTTCATGTGTTTTTCTTAGGCTAGAAAACAAACAAACAAATAAATAAACATTTTCTCTTTTTCTATTGCTTTTAGGACTATGTAGTTATAATTAGAGAGTGAATTGACTAGAAAATTTCATGGCAACTTAAGCATGTACTTTTATTCTTGTGATTGATCAATATATATTATCTTTAGAAGAGTAGTGACTAGTGGTAGACACAAGCTAGTAAGATTTTGAGCCTTTATAGATTGACACATCAATATTAGTCTCATTGTCTTTTGTTTATGTGTGAACTTGATGAAATGTACATCCTAAATTTGCTTTAATTTTCTTTCAAGAGCACATTTTTATTCCCTGCATTAATATGGAAATGATATAGACATTATTTGTTTCATAAGCTATATTATCCAAATAGCCTACCCATTGATATGATTTTTCCTTTTGATAGGCCCCCATGAGCTTTATTTTTCTTATCTTTTTGTGCTAACCACATTATGTGCCTTAAACCTAACTAAATGTCCTATCCAAGCCTTAAAGCTAGCGAAGCATTTGTTGATTATTGATAATTGTGGACGCACAAGGGTTTAAGTATGGGAGTGTGCATATATATGGGTTAGTTATAATTGTATGAATGTCATTTCATCTCTTATAAAAAAACTTCAATGTTGATGTAGCTTCTTTCAATTTTATAAAATAAAACAAAAGCAAAAGAAAAAAAAGAATAAAAGAAAATATATATGTTTAAATAAAAGAATCAAGAAGCAAATGTAATTGTTTTGCAAAGTTATTCATAATTAATTTCTCCTCCTAAAGTTGTATGAAATGTGCGATTTGAGTATGATGCAATTGAGGTAGATGTTGGTTTAAAGGATCACTACTTATGGTTATAATGTATTGTTTATCATTAATTGTATGAATGATTCCTTCTAATTCCTTGAGCTTTATGAGGGTTATGGTGTGAGAGCTTGAATCTGTAATGTGAAACATAGTTCTTGCATTTATCATAGTTAATGGTACCCAGTTTTGAGTAAATGATGGTTTTTGTGCTAGATGTTTTATTGACTGTTTTTCATTTTTCACTAGCTTTGATGACTTTTGTGCTACATTACTTGAGTACATCTCTCCTTACTGCTTTTGAACTTTAGTGGTGGAGAAATAAAATTATTTGCAAAGTTATGGAATATCTTGGTCATGAATGGTATTTGAGTGTACCCAAAAATTTATCGTATTTAAACACATTTTGTCAAAGTCTACCCCTAGATTGTTTAGTTTCTGAAGGGAATGACTGCTGATTGGTCATGAGTAGAGGCATTGAATGTTGAGTTCTTGTTATGGTTTTGAAAGTTATTTCTCTTTTCTTATGATTATCTCATCATCATCATCATCATCACACCCAGTTTGAAGTCCCGTAATGAAGCGAGGCCTAATAGTACGCAGCCTTACCTCTACAGAGTAGAGGTTGTTTCCGGTAGACTCACATGCAGAAGTGACAGGAAAATAGTGATGCAGGTTAACAGAAGAAATAAGTAAAAGAAAGTAAGAATAATAAATCACAAATAATAATAATAATACAAAAAATACTTAATACAAATAATAAAGATACAAATACAAAATACTAATAATAAAATAATATTAATACTAATACTAATACTAATTGTTGGGAGCCGATCCGGAAACCGGATCCCAACCAAAAAACGGACAACGAAAGAAGCGGATACTAAAGCGAAACGCAAAACAACAGCGGAATCGAATGCGAAAGTCAAAGAAATTGGATCGAATACAAATGTAATCGGAAACAAATCAAAGCAAAGCAACGAAACATAAGGCGAAATCAAATCGGATATGAATCAAATCAGAAAACAGATCAAAAACGGATCGAAGCAAACAAATGCTTAAATGAACTGAAACCAATTCCGACATCCGAGAACAAAGAACAGAGAAACATGATCGCGTTGGAAACCCTAAGACTAACCAATCCAAAATCGGTATAAATTTTTTTCTTTCTTTTCCATTTTACTCAATCTCATACAAAGCCATACTCCTTTCCAATTTGGAATTCATCAATTCTATAATCTCAATCAAAAACTCAAATCATAATATTTGTCTTATAC
>JANPWT010000008.1:35503862-35523190 GCA_024678245.1 Erythroxylum densum | reverse complement strand
GGAGGAGGAATGGACTGCTGGAATGCTTGCCGAAACTGGGATGCAATGTTGAGAACAAGATTTGGATCTAGAGTAGGAAGCGAATGGGTAAGACTACGAGCATCGCTGCTGGAATTTCTAGGACGAGGCATTGTCAATTTAGCATTCGATTGATGTTGAATCTCATCCTCAGGTACGTGAATAGGAGACTTACTCGTCATGTTCAGTTCAGTGCCAATAGGACCCATGGGCCTGCGACTCACCTCCTGTCTTCTAAAAGGCTTACCAGGCTGTTTAGTTCCACTACTAGACCCGACATCAAAAGTAAACCCGGCCTGTTTCTCCTGTGCATGTCCTGAAGCAGCGAAAGGAGGCAACTCATTGTCCACATACGCATCCTCATTCAAAACCATGTATCGATTAGAAAGGTGGCGCTGATTTTTTGGCGGGAGATCGGCTGATTTGAGCCGCGGAGATCGCTTAGATCTTTTCTCTACCACCATCCACGATCCTATCCCAAGATTCTCGCCGATAATATTGCCAACTAGACTGGCGTCGTTAATCGGCCTATCGCCAACCACCGTTTGCTTCGCCTCGACGACAAGCTCCGCTTGAAGATTATTTTCCAGTGCACCTGAAGCTGCTAGAGTAATTGGACAAGTATGATCCTTATGGCCAAATTTCCCACACTTGAAACAGATGGTGTGAGGCCCCTTGTACTCAACAAAATAGGTTTTTCCATCTATATCCAGTTGCCCGACTAGAGGTTTATCCAACTCAATCTCGACACAAACTCGAGCAAAACGACCACGATTGGCCAACGTGGTGTTTTTGTCAACCTTGACTGGGCGACCAATACCTGTTGCCAAAGCGAGCAATAGGTCCTCATCATAATATTGAACTGAGACGTCAGGAAAGCGAACCCATACTAGAGAAGAATCCACCGTTGCATGTGCAGCCGAGAAACCTGGTGTCCATTGGCGGATGATAAGGTAATGGTCAAAAATCAGCCATGGTCCCTTCTCCATAGCTACCTCAAAATCAGCACCATGATCAAATTTAACAAGAAAATAATCATGTCCAATATCCAACAAGTCGAAGCCGCCCACGGGTTTCCATAGTTGTTCAATTTTAGAGTATAGCACCCTAAAAGATATAGATCTGCCCAAGAGTTTCACAACAACAGATTGTCTCCAGGGAGCCTCCAATCTCTCCATGTATGTAGGATCAACATGGAATACCGGAAAACTAGGATTACCATCCTTGAATTCCCGCGTGACGATCCCTTTCTCAATAAGATCAACTGGGATTTTCTCCTGGGCATCGTACGCTAGTTCCTTACTTTTCTCGCGATTTAAAACCTTGTCTTTCCAAGACAACTGTTTCGAAACATTTGAGCCATTACCTGGAGGTTCTCGAAGCACGGAGAAACGTTGATGGGTTTGTCCTGGAGGGGGATCTGGTGGTTTAGTCCTTTTCGATGGACGAGGGTCAGTAGGCGAGAGACGATTACGGGAGGACATAGTGAACTTCCGTTCCTCACTCTAGAGGCGGCTTCAAGGAGCGGAGAAGCGTCAGCCCAGATCTGGAATCGTTGGTTTTGATGTTTTCTAAAGAAGCCACCAAATCGTCCAAATGAAAATAAAGTCTCCCTCTGTATTTCATTTACTAAAATGTGACATAAATGAATACATAGAGTTATATAATGGCATGTCAGTTGTGCTTTTAGTCATTTGTTAAAAGTCTACAAAAATAACTCTAACTTGAATCAAATCTTCTCATTCATTTTCCTTTAAGAGACTTAAATAAGACCTAAATCAAAATATAAGTCATTTTAATTTATATAATATTATTACAATTCTGAAATCATATTTAAAATCAAACATACCAATTTATATTTATTTAAAAATATAAAGAATAATAATTAACTATAAAATGAGATAAAGATTATTAAAAAAAAGTGACAACTTTGTATAAGGTAGGCGTCAATTTAGAGCAGGGAAGTGAATTGCTTAAATAGAGAAGAAGAGGCAAATCGACGTTGGAATGTGGCTTAGAGGTGGGCTTGGCAAAATACAGGCCCATACGTTTTTGATTTTTCGGTTTTTTCCCCTTATCTGGTTTTAGGCTAAGCCGGTCTTGAAGAAAAAAGCAATGGAAAAGGCTCTGACACCGCCTCCCCTGCTTTGTGTCTGACTCTGTCCTCTGCAAAAGTCGTTTCTCAGGTCAGGTTGTTTCTAATCAAACCATATCACAATTACTTGCTTCGAGCATTTGTGCCCGATTGTTCCCCTTCACCCGATTGGCTGATACATCCTTTTTGGTTTATTTATTTTCTTTTTTCTTTATTTGTAGATTAAAATTTGTGTGATCACCAAAGAGAGCGTTATTGATGAAAGGAGAAGTGGAGCTAGAGACGGTCAGTGCGGTGGCTCCCAGCGACTCTGATCCTCTGCTACCGAACCAGCCTCATCTTGAATCACCACCTTCGTCGTCGTCGTCGTCGTCGTCGTCGTCTCCAGAGATTAAGGTTGTAGAAGATGTGGAGAGCGGTTCTGTTCCTACTTGCCGCATTTGTCTGGAGTCCGATTGTGAAGAAGGTGATCTTTTCGATCGCAGTGGCTCTTATTTCTTGCACTTTACTAAATTAATGCACGACTAATTATACTTGTTAGGCCCGGCTGATTGTTCAGAGATAAGACTTGTCTATAATCTTTCACAAATTGATCTTCCCATGCGTCTTTTTTCTTCTCTGATTTTGGAGCAACAATCACAGATTTTTCTTTTTCAACTGGTGCGTTGCCCAAATACCTCGTATCTTCAAAATTCTTATTGGCATCGAGCTGTTTTTCACTTTTACTATGTGGACATCTGTTCAAACTATTGCGTCTGTTTCCCTAACTTAAGGCTAGTACAGACTAAATAAGTTCAACTCTGCTTTTAAACGATGCTTTTTGTTTAAGGAGTCTGGCTGCGTTCTGGTTTCTGCCTGTTCAAGCTCTTTTATCTAGTATACTTTATGTGCTAATGATGATTTGAATGTCATGATTTACATTCTTGACACTTCTGTTATAATGATACCTGGATTTGCTCAAAATCATTCTTTTCTTTCCTTGGCCTTATGGTATTTGTTTAATGTTGTAGAGGATCAGTTGATATCTCCATGCATGTGCAAAGGCACTCAACAGTTTGTACATCGATCATGCCTTGATCATTGGCGCTCGGTTAAGGTAAGTGGTATTCCTTGCAGTTTATGAGTGTTGGTAATAGTACCAAGATGTTGAATTTTTGACTGTTCTGTATTCTCTCTCTCTCTCTCTTTTGCAGGAGGGATTTGCTTTCTCTCATTGCACAACTTGCAAAGCCCAATTTCATTTTCAAGTTTCATTGTTTGAAGACAACTCTTGGCGGAAATTCAAATTCAGACTTTTTGTAACCAGAGATGTTGTTGTAGTATTTCTGGCTGTACAAACTGTGAGTTATTTGAGTTCTATTCATTGCACGGATAATTTGTTGGTGATAGCGTTTATGGTTAAATGAAGCTTATGCTAAGTATGCAGCCTTATGTTTCACTTGCATGGCTTTCTGCATGTTCTCTTTGTCAGAACTACTTTTACGATGTAAGTTGTCCATTAAATGACGACAATCAATAGTTCTCCCTTTACTATTCTTGTAATCAGCAGGGTGAAAGTGAAAATTTTAATTCCGGTGAAGGATGCTCGATATGTATTGCTATTGTAGGGTTATATATAACCATTTCAACAATTCCAAATATTAGAACTGCTTGATCATTCCATCAGCTCCATGATAGGAAAAGGAATGGATCATCAAAATAAGCTCTATATTTGAATACCCCTAACTATGAGAGTGTAAAAAAAAGTAAAATATCATACTGTTACCTTAATAAAAGAAAAAAATTGCATTCCTCAGGTAATTGCTGCAATGGGTGGCTTCGCATACCTTATGGACAAAGATGGGGCTTTCAGAAATTCATTCAATGATGGCTGGGATCGTGTTTTATCAAAACACCCTATACCGTTTTACTATTGCATAGGTAACTTTTTCCAGCAATTTGCTTTCTGATATCCTTCTGTCTTGCTTAGAAGGGCTTAAGCCAGATTCATCATCCTAACAGATAGGAACAATTGTAAAGTAGCATTTTTTTCAGCCTTGGTCATTTGCAATCCTACACTGTCCATGTATGTGTGTGCAAAAAGTATAATAATGGTCTGTCAGATCTTTTCCTGCTAAGTTTGTCCTTGACTAGTTAATACTTGTTTCTTACGCATCTTGCTGTTTTATGATGCCAATACTTGACTTTGTAGATCAATACATTTCACTTTTCAAATGTGCAATTCACTATGGTTTCTCATTCTTAATGCTCTTCTTATATCCTTTAACATGTCCAATTAGCCAGATGAAATTTCCCATCACGGTGGAACATTTTTATTTTTAACTCATTTACCTGCAAACTTAGGTCATGCTTTGATAACCAATTTTAGTTTTGGCTTCATGGTTATTGGAAACATTCAACTTATTCAATTGACTCTCATTTGTTTTTGGGTTCTGTGTTGGTGGCGTCACTTTTTTGCTACTTCCAATAAGGTTTTGAATTGCAATAATTTCTAGAAACATACCTCCTTTATCTCTAATTGGAAGGGTTTTGATTTGTAGTCCATTATTTTTAAAAATATGGTTTTGATGAACGGTGGCAGGAGTGCTGTCCTTCTTTGTGCTTCTTGGATTTTTTGGTCTCATCCTACACTGCTCATCCCTTAATAGTAACGACCCTCGGATGGCTGGCTGTCAGAACTGTTGCTATGGATGGGGAATTTTAGACTGCTTTCCTGCTTCAATGGAAGCTTGCTTCGCCTTAGTGGTGGTTTTTGTTGTTATCTTTGCCATTCTTGGTATAGCTTATGGATTCCTTGCTGCCACCATGGCCATTCAGAAGATTTGGCAGAAACATTACCACATCCTTACTAAGAGGGAGCTCACTAAGGTAGAGACTCCGTATCTTTTGCTTGATGTACCGTGCTGACATTGACAGTATAAGCCAGTGTTCTGAAACTTTGGTATGATTTAACCTCAAAATGCTCTTATGATACTTGATTGCTTCTTTTATAGGAGTACGTAGTTGAGGATCTGCATGGCTGTTACACCCCACCTAAACTGGATCCAGAAAATGAAGAACGCTTGAAAATGCTTAAGCTTTTGTAGTAATGCAAAAAAGGTATAGTCATAAAAGATCACATTTTGTTTGTCTGGATTCAAATGTAGGGATTTGGTTGGCAACTTTGTTTAAAGGCACAGGGAGAGAATGCCCTTTTCTTTTAGTTGTCTTTTAAATGTGATATTTTATTGCGGAGCTGGCTAGGTGATCGCTGTTACGTTGGGCATAAACAAACGTGAATTTGCACACATGAATTGGTGCATCATCTTTTAACAGTTGTTATTATGCGATATATAGAAGCGTGTTTGCTGGGAGGAATCCAAGAATTTCTGTTTGCTGGGTTAAAACAAATCCACACGAGCAACAAGCCTTTGGCTTGATGAAATCAGTGCTCGACTTAAAAAGAGTCCCCTGTACTATGAAACGGGAAAAAGGAAGTCACTTGATGCACGAATTCTGTTATTGAACAAACTGACATTGTTAAGATACTTTTGTTAATGCAATCTTATCAAAGTCTATGACTTCCTAAATATGTTTTCGAAAATAGTAAAAACTACAGTTTAATGTTTGAAAATAGGTTAAAGTTTGTACAGCTTATTGAGCTTTCATAACGTAATGAAGTAGGTTCTATGTGCCAGTTTACCTACTTCCAACAAACTTGGATACGAATGTCTAAACCAAATCTAATATGAAGAGTTGCAAATACTTACTGATGTCGGTCGATGAGTGCTCTGATGTAGATTTCTATCTACAAATAACCCTATTTTGTTAAATAAATTGCACGTGAAAAAGTTTCTGCTCAACCTCTAACCCTAATAAATAAATAAGAATTTTATCATTGAACTTTTGATGCTGTGGGATGTTGAAATGTCATTGGCGTATCTTTCAAGATATAAAATGGCATTAATTATTTCAAGGAAATAGTAATGTAAATCCCAAATAATCATCTATGGGAGTCATTGCTTCAATATTTTGGGTCCACTAAGCTCATATTAAGCAATTGATAAAATTTTCTTTTTTTTTTCCTCAACAGTAGGAGGCAGACTTTAAATATTTGATTAAGAAAAGGACCTGGGCTACTTACAGGCCCTAATTGACACGAGCATGGATTATATCAATTGATTTGATCAGTAAATAATATCAGTTATTTATTAAAAATTTTTGATAAAATTAGTTGTTTATATATATAATAACTTATGTGGACATAATTTTAAAAATTAAGTTTATAACTCTAATACATATATATATATATATATATAGCCGAAAGAAAGATTCTCTTTTTTTACTTAAGAGATTTGGGTATCTTGTTATGGAGGGTGTTTACATGATGTTGAACTTTATATAAAAAAATTAGAGAACAAGGAGATAGGTTTAGGGAAGAGAGCAGCAGAGTGTGGGGGCATTTTCATCCATTAAATGCTCCTATATACTAGCTTTTTTTAAAAAAAACTTATTATGTTCAATTCACAAATTCAATTACCTTTCAAACATAATTATCAAAAATTCGATATAGTCAAACTGTTAAAACTTTTCAATGCCCTAAAAAATAATTAATAAGCTATTTATCAAGCAAGGCTATAGCAGTTGTTTGCAATTTCTTATAAATTCAATTTTAGAGTCAATAATCCATAAACAATGTGACAGTTTTTGAAGATGATGGACAGGATGTAAAATTAGGAAGGGAGAGAATACATATTTCTGTTAAGACTATTGGCATGAGATTGGTCCTTTGTACAAAATTCTTGAAACTTTCAGGATGGAAACGTATGATACTTAAACATAAGTATCAGGTAGCTTCTATTTATCTACACTATTTTGGTACTTTTTCGAACTATCAGCTGAGCGTTTCTTCTATTAATGGCTTCCCATGACTCAGGGGGTCATCTAGCCAAGAAGGGGAGGACTCGCAAGCGAGATGACGATCCTCCCTAAACCAAATCGTCCTATAGCCAGGCAGTCTTAAGTCCAACGATTGAAGTTGCGGCGGCGACGTCAGGCTAGCTGGAGGACAATCCAGTTGAAGTTGAGGAAGGTGACATAACACCAGTTGACGGGGAGCAACGAGCCAGCATTTTGCTATCACAGTAACTAATATCGAAGCTTGATTAGTAGTGGAAACTTGTGGTGGTGGTCAAAATCCTCGACAGGAGGGTCGGCTACAGCGTGTTCTCCTCCCGCATGCATAGCCTCTGAAAACTTCGAGGACCCATAAAGATCATGGATATGGATCACGAACTTTTCCTGGTTAAATTCTAGGAGAAAGGGGATTCCTTACACGTGCTAACCAACGACCCATGGACGGTCTTTGGTCAAGTGATCACAGTCCAGAGATGGGTTTTGTCATTCTGGCCTTCCCACGCCCAGATCATGAACGTTGTGGTTTGGATCAAGATTCCAAACCTTCCAATCGCCCGATACCATCCGAAGATATTGACAGCCTTGGGAAACCTTGTTGGAGCGATTGTGAGGATTGATGAAGTTTCCATGCTTGCTCAGCGAGGACGCTACATGAGACTTGCAGTAGATATAGACTTGAATGCCCCACTGAAATCCAGTGTGGAGCTCGATGGGGAAACCTTATTGATCATGTACGAGGGTCTCCCCGCAAGTGTGTTACACCTGCGACATCATAGGTCACCCCCTACTGCCTATTCTAGGAAGCCGTCTGCGGCTGGTGCAGACGCTCCACCATTGGCCACAACTAATGTAGGTGAGACAGCTTCAGGCGAGACGTTGGCGGCAACTGAGGCGAGACAGGGAGACGTGATGGGCAACAGCTATGGGCAGTGGACAAACGTGCAAAGGCATCGCCCACGCTCCAGAGTGACGAGATAGGTCCAGACTGAAGAGAATGGCTCACGTGCAGAGATGATGAAAGACGGCTCGAGGTTTGCTGCTCTGGTCCCTTTTGGTATGGGAGAAGCAGAGTCCTTTGGCCCCAATGTACTTGCTTCCCAGGAGAAATCAGATGGGCTTGGTCAAAGAGTTACGATATCCACTTTAAATGGACCACGAGCATTGAAGCCCAAGGTAGGCTTGTCTAGGCCTGTTGACAAATCCAGACAGCCCACGCATCGCTCTAAGGGGAAAGCAATTATTTCTAGCCCACTGATACGGAAGGAAATGGGCTGGGCTAGCGGAAGCCCGGCATAAGACTCCGATATGGCTCCCTGTTCCAAATGCAACCCATGGTCACAGAGTGCAATATAGCAGTTGAAATCCCATAGCACTCCCAGATGGTCTGTGATAGCCAGCTCATCGAGGACCCAATCCTGGGGACGAAGGCGAGGCCTCAAAGCATGGAAGGGGTAGAGGAACCAAAGATAGGGGAAGGCCTCCCTGAAATCCTACCTTCAGAACCTCCCGATGTACCGATGGCAGTGACCGGGCCCGAGGACTCTCCAGACCCGAGCCCGATAGTGGAATTGATACTAGCGCCTCCCAAAGTGGAGAGCCAGGAGGATCGAGTAGGGAGCATTGTGGAGGCTCAGAGGTAGGTTCCCTTTCTTCCTTTTAATTTTTATGTCGATATTATTATGGAACTGCCAAGGGGCAGGAGGATCGGATTTTCAAACCCTCCTACGTAATTACATACGTAATTACAAATTGGACGTTTTGGCCCTGATGGAACCCCGTATTAGTGGCTCTCGGGCCACTGCTATTATTCTTTCCTTAGAGTTTGACTTTTCCTTTAGAGTCGAAGCAAAATGTTTCTCTGGTGGTATCTAGCTCCTTTGGAAGGAGGAGTTTGATATTTCGATACTCATAGTGCATTGTCAATTCCTTCACACTACAGTCAAGTATAGGACACACTCTTTTGACCTGATGGTGGTGTATGCCAGTCTACAAGTGGTTTAGCAAGCCTTGCCCTGGCCTGTTCTAACCTGGATCGGTTGCCATACTATTAGGCCCTGGATCGTGGGAGGCGACTTCAATGCTAAACTAGAAATTACTAATAAAAAGGGAGGAGCCCCCTCGACCCGAGTTGTGAGTAAACGATTTAAGGATTGGGTGGATCGATATGGGCTCCATGATTTGGGCTTCATAGGCTCCAAATTTATGTGGCGTAGAGATACGATCCAAGCTCGACTAGATAGGGTGTTTGGCTCGTTGGTGTGGCTGCAACAATTCCCCCACAGTGTGAACCAACAGCTACCCTTCCTCAGGTCTAACCACAGGCCTATGTTTTTTAAGATACTCCGTCCCTAGTCACGATTACCTGGAGCTCTGCCCTTTCGGTTCCAAAATGCATGGATCACTCATTTGGGGTTTCTAGAGTGGTTGATAAGAATTAGATCCCCGAGGAGAGGGCCCTGAGTCGTTCTCTAGCCCAGTTCTCTCAACACCTTACGCGGTGAGCCAACCAAGTGTTTGGTAACATCTTTTATCGGAAACAGAGGTTGGTCACCTGGCTAGAAGGTATTCAACAAACCATGACGACCAACCCTCGGGATTCATTGTTGGCTCTAGAGGACACTTTGAGTCGGGAGCTATTACAAGTCCTGTGTGAGGAGGAACTATGTTGGCACCAGAGAGCCAAATGCGACTGGCTTTCAAAGAGTGATCTAAGTACTAAGTATTACCATACTATCACCCTAGCCAAGCAAAAGAAATTACGCATTAAGAGGCTCCAGAACTCTACAGGGACTATAGTTTCTGATCCTGATCAACTACGTAGACTCATCTTCCAATATTTTGTCCAACTTTATAGCCTTGATGAGATACCTACCTCGCAATTCCTAGATTCAGGCGCGTTCCTGACCCTTACAGGGGAGCAAGCCCAGGAGCTTGCTCGTCTAGTCCAGAAGGAGGAAATCAAGAGTGCGGTGTTTGCTATGAATCCAAACAAAGCCCCGGGGGTGGATGGTTATAATGCCCTTTTCTTCCAAAACCAATAGGGGAAAGTAGGGTCATCTGTGGTGTCTTTTATCCAATAAGTTTCAGGATGGAATGGTGGGACTATGAGTTAAATCTCACCATATTGGTGCTTATCCCTAAAACCCTTTCCCCTCTCCAAATTTCTCAGTTTCGACCGATTAGCCTATGTAACATCCTCTATAAGGTTATCGCTAAAATGATGGTGAATCGATTGAAAGCGCATATGGACCACCTAGCAGTGACGAACCAATGTAGCTTCATCCTGGGCAAGCATATCACTGATAATACTATTATAACCTAGGAGGTTATCTATTCTATGCGGAAGAAGACTGGGAAAAAGGATATCTGGCTTTGAAGGTGGACCTGGAGAAAGCCTATGACCGGCTTCACTTACAGTTTATCCAGGATACCCTGATAGAGATTGGCCTTCTAGAGAACTTAATCTAGGTCATTATGTAGTATGTTATGACTACTTCTTTGCAGGTTGCCTGGCAAGGGACTGTCTTTGAGCCTTTTCGGCCCTCACGAGGTATCAGACAGGGTGACCCTCTATCGCCCTACCTGTTTGTTCTCTGTATGGAGAGACTCGGGCACCTCATATCGCAAGAGGTAGGCTGTGGGGTTTGGAAACCGATCAAACTGAGTCGCACGGGACCCCCAATCTCACACCTATTCTTTATAGATTACCTTGTGCTATTTGCGGAAGCAGCGGATTCGCAAACGAGAGTCATAGCAAGAACTTTGGAGACTTTTTGCCTAGCGTCCGGTCAGAAAGTTAGCCATCACAAAACTCAGATTTTTTCTCTAGGAATGTCCCCCGGGACATCGCTAGGTGGCTCAGCCAAAGGCTCCAGATTACCAGTACGAATAATCTACGTAGGTATCTTGGGGTTCCATTGATTCATGAGAGGACGAACTGGCATACGTATCAACACATCCTTGATAATGCCCAGAACAAATTGGCCAGCTGGAGAGCCAAGATGTTGTCCCTCACAGGAAGGATTACTTTAACCCAAGCAGTCATCTCTTCACTACCTATCTTCACAATGCAAACGGTTCGACTCCTGCGCCACTTGTGCGATGACTTGAAAAAAATTATGAGGGACTTTATCTGGGGGTCCATGTCGGATTGCCAAAAAGTGCACCTTGCTAATTGGGAGACAGTGTGTGAGCCTAAAGTCGAAGGGGGACTAGATATTAAACGTATTAGGTCTACCAATGATGCGCTTTTGGCTAAATTAGGTTGGGACCTACTCAATAAACCTGACACTCTGTGGGTTCAAATACTCCGAGCAAAGTATAGATTGGAAGCTCTTCCGATTCCCCTCAGGATCTCCAAGCCAGGGGTTTCAAGTATATGGCGGGGGATTTCAACTTCCTGGCAAGTTATTAGGCAGGGTCTCTCATGGGCCCTGGGCAATGGGAGAAGCATTCTCTTTTGGCTGGATAACTGGCTGGAAGGCTGGGGACCTCTTATATATGTAGCTATTTCGCCAGTCCTCGACAGCCTTAGGTTCGCTACGGTCACGTCCCTCACGCAAAATAGTGGAAATTGGCATTGGAATGACTTTCAACGGTATCTCCCGTCCACAATGGATCTAGCACACTTGGGCCCTATCACCGAGGACGTAGGGGAGGACACTTTGGTGTGGGGCCCAACAACCCATGGGAGGTTCACAGTGGCATCTGCATATGATTTAATTGAGGACTAATCCATGGTGCCCAGCAACAAGCTGTGGGAGATTATTTGGAAATAAGTAGGCCTGCAGCAGATTAGATCGTTCCTCTAGCTAGTGGCCGACCGTAAACTCCTTACAAATCAACAGCGAGTGGCTAGACATATTGCCCTGGATAATAGGTGCCATGCCTGTGGCCATACAGAGACTACTATCCATATGGTGAGGGACTGTCCAAAGGAGATAGCTTTCTGGAGACAATTTCCTCGCGAGGTGATAGATCCGGGATTTTTCCAACAAGCTGAGGAGGCGTGACTGAAGTCTAATCTCACTAAGCTCAATCTGGTGTAGCAGGCAGCGTGGGCCACTATCTTTGGCGTCGCTTGCTAGTTCCTTTGGAAGTGGCGTAACAGTAGTCTATTTGAGCCAGACTTTATTTCGTCGGAAGAGGGTGCACGCATCACTCTAGACTACTTGGATTGGATCGTGGCCCATGTGATGGAGAATCGTGTGTTCTTAGCCCAGGGCATTCCTATGGGCACCCTGGTGGGCTGGACTAAACCTCCAGAGGGTTAGGTTAAAGTCAATTCGAATGGAGTAGCTAAGCACAGTTCCAATAAGGCTTCAACTGGCGGTTTAATACGTGATTGTCAAGGGAATTGGTGTGGGGGTTTTCAGCAAAACCTCGGAAGGGGTTCACCCCTAACGGTGAAGCTCTGGGAAGTGTTCTCAGGTCTTACGCTGTCCTGGGAGCTGGGGTCGCCAAAGTGGACTCTCTCGAGGTCCTTAATATTCTCTCCGACCCTCATATTGTGCTAATTGGGGTTACTTTTTTGGTATCAGGTATACGGGAGCTTGTTCAATAGGATTGGGAGGTTCATTTCCAACATGTCTTTCAGGAAGGAAATCAGTGCGCTGACAACTTGGCAACCATCGCCGGCCTACTTTGTCCAGGGCTACATATCCCTCAGGAGCCACCAATAGGCGTCTAGGAGCTTCTCCGCAGAGATGTGCATAGAGTATTGTTTTCTAGAGCGTTGAGCTAATTTAGTAGTTCCCTTTGTAATTAAAAAAAAAGGTCTCATGTTATATTTGGGTAATAATTTAATTATTTATTAAGAAATTTTTTATTTATCATTGTCTCTTCAAGAATCAATCCCTTTAACTGACTCATAACCCAATTCTTTTAAAACCAAACTTTCAAAATTTCAATAGCAAAACGTATCAATATTAATAATGATAATGTTTTTTGCTTTAACAATAATTATCATTGCCCATTTTCTTCAACAATAGCCATCATTTCTCATATGTAATTAAAAAGTAAAGAATAAACAAATAAACAAATAAATAGATAAAACAACCAAGCACTTAAAAGAGAGAAAAAAAAACCCCAATTGAAATGACTAAAAGGGGAAGTACTATAGATACAATTGTTTAGGCTAAATATAAGACAATAATCAAATAAAAAGATTCAAAAGATTTATAAAAAG
Organism: Erythroxylum densum; assembly: GCA_024678245.1. Taxonomy (NCBI): domain Eukaryota; kingdom Viridiplantae; phylum Streptophyta; class Magnoliopsida; order Malpighiales; family Erythroxylaceae; genus Erythroxylum; species Erythroxylum densum. The sequence goes on along the minus strand of JANPWT010000008.1, from coordinate 35,509,994 downwards.
AGAAGGACTTAATTTTGTCAAAGTTTTCTAATAAAGATTAAGTCTTTAGTAAGCTGTGGTAGAGTCTTTTTTTCTTGGTCATCTTCATCCAGTTCTTCTTAGGTCTTTCTCTTTTTTTCTTGTAGACTTTAAATACAATCTTTTCACATCTTCTCACTGAGACGTTATGCCATCTCTTTTACATATTCTGAACCACCCAAGCCTTATTTTCCTTAATTTACCATCAATGAGATCCCCAATTTATTTCTTACACTATTATCCTGACCTTATTTCTTCTTGTAAGATTACACATCCAATGAAGCATTCTCATTTTCTTCACCATTAACTTATGACTACACACATGCTTGATGGGTCAATACTCCACTTAATAGCATGGTCGTCCTAATTGTTACTTTTAGCTTAAATAATATCTTCTTATCATTTAAATCTCCTAATGCATTCCTCTGTTTAAGCCACAATAATCTAATTAAATTAATATACATATTATCAACTATTGATAGATAATATAATATAATAAGTATCATTATATTTTAAGATAAGTAATGAATATGTAAATGTGATAAATTAATAAATTTAACATATATTACTCATAAGGTTTGTTTTTTCAGTTATCCTAATTGACATGATTATTTACACTAAGTATCACAATTCTCCAAAATGTCAAATTAATGAAAGTTAACACAAAAACTTAGCTAAGGAACCTTTTACAAAACATATGAACTTTTCACAGCATTTTAAAAATAAAGTAAATTTTGGAGGAACTAATAAAAATATAAGAGAAGTTGGTGTCTTTTATGCTAAGAGATACAAATAATTGCATTTGTCTATAAACGACCTTCTGTTATGTTTTTCCTTGACATGTTGTCGAAATAAAGTATTGGTGAAAGAAGTTTACTAAAGTGGACGAATCAATCGTTTGTGATCATTTTTACCTATTTAATTGAACCTATACTCCAAACAATTATAAATGTTACTACTCAACCACTATTTTTACAATTTTCCTAACATATTTATTTACTTTTTCTTTGTTCGTTCTAAAAATTACCAACGAAAACTAAAATGATCCGATTATCTAATCGTCGAGACTTTACATTGGACGGCTAAGTAGTGCTTACAACTCCCAATTCAATAAGGGAGACACTCGTCAAAGACAATGCTCAAATTGGAAATCAAAATAAGAGCATGCAAATACTAACTATACACTCCTTATGATACACTATATTGGAACACTAGGTGGTCCATAGTTTCCTCAATTTCAACACTGAAAAATATAAGATGATCACCATCACTAATCACCTCAATGTCCTCAATTTTAGATTTATTCTTGTTCATGAGAACTTTTGTAGGCCAGAATCCAAACTTCTTCGAACCAATCTCAAGCAACTCTTGAAATGTCTTGGGAAGCAGAACAAGCTTGTCAGCAATTTCCAGGCAGCTTCTTGTCACTCTTACTAGGCTAACTTCATTATTTATTATTCCTGTGCTATGTCTCACTAGGCATAATAGGTTTTTCTCACTACTATGCATAGTTGACATTATCCCAAAAAATGACTTGTGGAAATTGTTTGTTCTACGTCTTGGGCTCCACGATCCATCTGTACTTGAGAATGAACCTTCTTGCGAGACAGGACAAATTTCTGACTCACTAGTGAATCTGCCCAGGTATCGAACTTCATGTTGTTGCTGCTTCTTAGAGATTGCAGTAAAAGATTGTGATTTTAAGCCATCATGAGCTTGGAACATGAGTTTTATTTCTTCATATCCTTGTTGATCAACTAGATCTCTAGGACTCCAGCCATGGATATCTTTTTATCAACGTCTACACCATATTTTAGGAGGAATTTAACAATGTCAATGTTATATTTACAAACTGCAATATGAAGAGTTGTGGCTTCATTGCCTCTTGGTTGTGTGACATCACCACCAAAGCGAACGATTTCTTTCAGTAAGTTCAAGTTGTTTTGTTCAGTAGCCGTGCATGCAAAATGACTTACGACATCCAAGCGTACGCTTGCTTCATTTTCATTTAACAGTTTGGTTACTTTTTTATGACCACCAAGTATTGCTTCCCAGAGTGACACGTTTTTTTCTGAGTCTGTATATGCACTTAATTAACTAAACTATTTGAAACTTTGAAGTATTAAATCAATATTTGTTCTTGAAGTTAATGTATCAATTCTCAATAACGATAAATAATGATTTTTACTTGTGTGATAAACGGATAATTGTCAGGTTCCATGCTACTATTTTAAAAAGTGGTAGCATGTTACTTGTGTGATAAACGGATAGCTGTTATGTTCTATGCTACCATTTTGAAAAAAATGTAGCATGAAACCTGACAACTATCCATTTATCACACAGGTAACATGCTACCATTTCTTCAAAATAATAACATGGAACCTGACAGTTATCCGTTTATCACACAAATAAAAATCATTATTTATCGTCCTTAAGAATTGATACATTAACTTCAGAAACAAATATTGATTTAATACTTCAAAGTTTCAAATAGTTTAGTTAATTGAGTGCATATACAGATTCAGAAAAAAAAACGTGCCACTCTGGGAAGCAATGCTTGGTAGTCAAAAAAGTAGCCAAATTGTTAAACGAAAATGAATCAAACGTACGCTTGGGTGTTGTAAGTCATTTTGCATGCACAGCTACTGAACAAAACAACTTGAACTTATTGAAAGAAATCGTTCGCTTTGGTGGTGATGTCACACAACCAAGAAGCAATGAAGTCACAACTCTTCATATTGCAGTTTGTAAAGATAACATTGACATTATTAAATTCCTCTTAAAATATAGTGCAGATGTTGATAAAAAGATGTCCATGACTGGAGTCCTAGAAATCTAGTTGACCAACAAGGATATGAAGAAATAAAACTCATGTTCAAAGCTCATAATGACTTAAAATCACAATCTGTCAGTGCAATCTCTAAGAAGCAGCAACAACATGGAATTCGATACCTGAGCAGATTTACTAGTAAGCCAACAATTCGTCCTGTCTCACAAGAAGGTTCATTCCCAAATACAGAAGGATCGTGGGGCCAATCCCGACCAAGGCATAGAACAAACATTTTCCACAACTCACTTTTTGGGATGACGTCAGCTATGCATAGAAGTGAGAAAGATTTATTATGCCCAGTGAGACACAGCACAGGTGTAACAAATAATGAAGTTAGCCCGGTGAGAGTAACAATAAGTTGCCTGAAAACTAGAGAAATTTCTGGCAAGCATGTTCTGCTTCCCAAGACATTTGAAGAGTTGCTTGAGATTAGTTCGAAGAAGTTTGGATTCTGGCCTACAAAAGTTCTCATGAACGAGAATAAAGCTGAAATTGAGGACATTGATGTGATTAGAGATGGTGATCATCTTATATTTTCCAGTGCTAAAACAGAGAAATCTGTGGAGCATCTAGTGTCCCAATATAATGTTTCATAAGGGGTGTATAGTTAGTATTTGCATGCTCATATTTTGATTTCTTGTTTGAGCATTGTCTTTGAGGAGTGTCTCTCTTATTAAATTGAGAGTGTTAAGCACTACTTAGCGGTCCAGTGTAAAGTCTCAACAATTAAATAACCGGATCAATTTAGTTTTCCATTAGTAATTTTTAGAACAAACAAGGAAAAAGTGAAGAAATATATTAAGAAAACTGTAAAAATAATGACTGAGTAGTAACATTTATAATTGTTTGAAATATAAGTTCAATTAAATGAAAAAAAAATGATGACACATGATAAAGTCGCCCACCTTGGTAAACTTCTTTCACCAATACTTTACAACCCAAAATGTTAGGGAAAAACAGAACAGAAAGTAGTTTATGGACAAAAGCAATTATTTGTATTTCTCAGTGTAAAGGACACCAACTTTTCTTATATTTTCATTAGTTCTTCCAAAATTTACTTAACTTTTAAAATATCGTGAGAAGTTCATATGCTTTATAAAAGTATCAAAATCAATTCCTTAGCTAAGTTTTTGTTTTAACTTTCGTTAATTTGACATTTTTGAGAAGTGTGATACTTAATGTAAATAATCATGTCAATTAGAGTAACTGAAAAAAACCATATAAGTGGTATATGTTAAATATTAATTCATTACTTATCTTGAAATATAATCAAACTGATTATATTATCTTATTTATTATATTTATCAATAATTAATAATATATTTTTTAATTTAATTAGATTATGGTGGCTTAAATGGGGGGATGCATTAGGAGTTTTAAATGATAAGATGATATTATTTAAACTAAAAGGTAACAATTATGACAACCATGCTATTAAGTGGAGTATTGACCCATCAAATATGTGTGTAGTCATAACTTAATAGTGACGAAAATGAGAATGCTTCATTGAATGTGTGTGTAATCTTACGAGAAGAAATAAGGTCAGGATTATAGTATAAGAGATAAATTGAGGATGCCTAACATTGATGGTAAATTAAGAAAAATAAGGCTTAGGTGTTTCAAAATATGTTATGAAGAGGCATCATAACGTCTCAGCGAGAAGATGTGAAAAGAATATATTTAAAGATTATAAGAGGAAAAAAAGAAGAAGACTTAAGAAGAGCTGGGTGAAGATGATCAAGCAAAATATGACTATACCACAACTTATCAAAGACTTGACCCTCGTTATAAAACTTTGACGAAATTAAGTCCCTATCTTTTCATAGATCTTTTGAATCTTTTTATTTGATTCTTGCCTTATATTTAGCCTAAACAATTTTATCCAAAGTACTTCTCACTTTAATCATTTTAATTAAGTATTTTTTTCCTCTCTCTCTCTTTTAAGTGCTTGTTTGTTTTATCTATTTATTTGTTTATTTATTTAATTATTTTTATTCTTTACTTTTTTAATTACATATGAGAAATGATGGCTATTGTTGAAGAAAACGGGCAATGATAATTATTGTTAAAGCAAAAAGCATTATTAATTATTATTGAAGAAAAGGGCAAAGGTTTGGTTATTAAACAGAGAGACAAAGTAAAAAAAAAGTCATCTTTAATTGCATATTTATTTTTATTTTTACTTTGTTTATTTATTTATGAATTAGATGGATGATCGTATTGAAATATATGATAAGGGTAAATTTAGTTTGGATAATCATCAATATTGATACGTTTTGCTATTGAAATTTGGTCTTAAAAGAATTAGGTTATTAGTCAGTTAAAGGGGTATTATTTGATTCATGAAGAGACAATGATAAAGAAAAAAAATTTCTTAATAAATAATTAAATTATTACCCAAATATAACATGAGGCTTATTTTACCTTTTAACTTAAGTAACATCTAATCATGCGTCACTAAATGGTGTTAGGGCCAATGCCAAGATAGATAGTGTAGATAAATAGTAGCTACCTGATGCTTATGTTTAAGTATTACATCGGTGCTGGTACTGGATTATAATCACTCATAGTTGAACCTTCTATCTGCCGACAAGAGTCTTCATACATTCTAACAAATATCTCCACCTTTGACTACATAACTTTAGAACATATTGAGCCCTCACACGACTAGTCATGATTGATGGTCTACCTTCATTGCTTGGTTCTATTATCTATACTAAAGATCATAGACAAGAATTTCTAATAGATTGTCTAGACAACTAATTGAGTGACGCGCCTATCCCGTGTGAAGATTCTCGTACTGCCTTCTTTCTATATGACATAAAGTTAGGCAGTCAAATCCAATTTTGAATATTGTATAATCTCTAGAAAGCTTTTCCGTATCAAGGTTGGGCTATAGTTTGGCATAACATCAGCTGTTGCATGATTAAAACATCTACGTTTTAATTATATCAAACCTCTCGATTTTTCTAAATGCCTATTTGGTTGGATGTTAATTAATGAAACGGAATGAAATGGAATAAAACGGAACGGAACGATTTATAATAAAATGAAATGTAATATAATGAAAAGTTATTTGAGAGGGATGGAAGGGTTCATAATGTAATGTAAGGAAATGTTGTTTTGAAGATAGATGGAATGGAATGTAATGTATAATAAATAACTTTTATACCCCTTATATTAAAATGGTAGTTACAAGAAGTTTATTATTTTATTATTAATTATATAAAAATATTAATATTAATTATTTAATATATTTTACTTTATTTTATGTGATTTATATT
>JANPWT010000008.1:35213184-35224005 GCA_024678245.1 Erythroxylum densum | reverse complement strand
ACCAAGTGAAGGGGGGTGATTTGCTGGTCTGGTGTGCCCACACACTTTTTGAGCAAGGAAATATGAAAAACAGGGTGAATGTGTGCGGAGGAAGGTAAATCAAGTTTGTAAGCTACCTCCCCAACCCGAGCAGTCACCTGATAAGGTCCAAAGTAGCGGCGGCCGAGCTTGCTATGACGTTGGAGACGGACGGAAGATTGGCGGAAAGGTTGCAGCTTGACGTAAACCCAGTCACCCACAGCCAAAGTTAGCTCTCTGCGACGACGATCAGCAAAGTGCTTCATCCGTGCCTGAGCGTTTCGTAAATTGGTTTTCAAACGGCTCAAGACCTGATCACGTTCCAACAGTTGGGCAGCAACCAAGGCATTGCCAGTGGTGTCACGAATGTATCGAGGAACAATGGGAGGGGGACGACCATAAAGCACCTCAAAAGGTGTCATTTGCGCAGCCGTCTGAAATGTCATGTTGTACCAGAATTCGGCCCATGGAAGCATTTTCAGCCAATGAGTAGGGTGGTCGGCCACGTAACAGCGGAGATACATTTCAAGACACTTATTCAAGGCTTCGGATTGGCCATCCGATTGAGGGTGATAAGAGGTACTCATTCTAAGTGTGGTGCCTTGCAGGCGATGAACTTCTTTCCAAAAGTTACTTAAAAATCGAGGATCACGGTCCGTGACAATATCAGCAGGGGGCCCATGAAGATGAACGACTTCGTGCACAAAAGCCTCAGCGACAGTGAGGGCAGAAAAATTGGTAGGCAGTGCAAGAAAGTGTCCGTATTTGGACAGACGATCCACAATGACCATGATCACACTCTTCCCTTTAATTGGTGGTAACCCGGTAATAAAATCCATGCTAATACCTTCAAAAACCAGATTAGGAATAGCAAGAGGTTGTAGCAAACCACCAGGATGCAAGGTCGAGGTTTTCATCTGCTGGCATATTTGACAGTCACGGACAAAAGACTTGACATCCTTGTGCATGTTCATCCAAAAGAAATTAGCAGAAAGCCGATGCAAAGTCCTAGTGATACCAGCGTGACCCCCAATAGGCGCGGAATGGTACTCGTGGAGGAGTTGTTGCCGAAGGGAGGAATCAGAAGGAATGACCAGCCGATCTTTATAAAGTAAAAGCCCATCCCGAAAAGAGAACCCTGGTAGACTCACAAGATCCTGCTGTAACCTCGTTTGCAAAACCAAAAGCTCTTGGTGAATTAGGTTAGCATGGCGAATATCAGAAACAATGTCAAATGCAACAGAAGAGAGAGCCAAAAATTGCCCCACAGGGACTCGGGATAAGGAATCAGCCGCAGCATTCAAGTGTCCTGGTCTATACACAATGTCAAAATCATACCCGATTAACTTACCAAGCCATTTTTGCTGGTCAGGGGTCTAGATAGTTTGCTCCGTAAGTGTACGAAGGGGCTGCTGGTCAGTGATGATAGTTAGCAATTGCCTGCGTGATGGCCAACATTTCACGCTGATAGGTGGAACCCAGTTGCAAGCGAGGGCTCAATTGCTGACTAAAATACGCGATGGGATGTTTGTTCTGCATAAGCACAGCACCGATCCCTGTCCCAGAAGCGTCGGTCTCGACGGTGAAGGGCTGAGTAAAATCAGGTAAGGCAAGCACCGGGGCGGTGGTAAGAGCCTGTTTGAGTTGCTCAAAGGCATGTAAGGCAGTAGTAGACCAAAGAAAATTGTCCTTGCACAAAAGGTCAGTCAGTGGGCCAGTAATAGTGGCAAAGTGGTGGATGAAACGCCGGTAGTAACCTGCAAGGCCAAGAAAAGCACGAACATCTTTCACTGTCTGAGGAATAGGCCAATTACGAATAGCTACCACTTTTTCAGGATCCATGGCAACCCCGTCAACGGAGACAACATGACCGAGGTACCCAACGGACTGCTGACCGAAGAGGCATTTCGACTGCTTAGCAACCAAATGATTATCCAATAAGACCTGTAAGACACTGCGTAGATGAGTCAAGTGATCAGCCCAAGATGCACTGTAAACAAGAATGTCATCGAAAAAGACAAGAACAAAACGACGTAGAAACGGTCGAAACACGTCATTCATTAATGCTTGAAACGTTGAAGGAGCATTCATGAGACCAAATGGCATTACAAGGAACTCGTAATGCCCATCATGAGTCCGGAAGGCAGTCTTAAATTCATCCCCAGCGTGGACTCGGATCTGATGATAACCAGCACGAAGATCCAATTTAGAGAAAAACCGTGCACCATGAAGATCGTCAAAAGAGCTCATCAACCGTGGGAATGGGAAAGCGATCCTTAACAGTGATAGCATTCAAAGCCCTGTAATCAACGCAGAAACGCCATGTGCCATCTTTTTTGCGGACCAACAAAACCGGAGAAGAGAAGGGGCTAGTACTAGGGCGGATGATGCCATCAGCCAACATATTGCGGACGAATTTCTCCACTTCCTGTTTCTGGAAATGAGGATATCGGTAAGGCTTGACATTTATAGGAGCACTGTTGGGCAAGAGGTGGATGGCATGGTCACAACCACGGGCGGGAGGTAACCCCGCAGAAGGCAGAAATACAGTAGCAAAAGCATGTAAAATCTGGTCAATGTCGGGGGCAACAAGCAGGGAGTCAGTGAGGGTAGGAGGAACCATCTCCAGACGAAAACACTCGGCAATGGCGTTAGTACGCTGCAACCGACGCAGCCCATTGAACTGAATCGCCCGAGAAATGGGGGCAGAGTCGCCGTGCCAACGAACTGACTTGCCATGAAGCGAAAATTCAAAGATAGAAGCGGCATAATCCATCATCACTGGGCCCAACGTAGCCAACCAAGCAACCCCAAGCACCAAATCCCAACCCTGTATAGGTAAAACATAAAAATCAACTAGGATTTCGTGACCCTGAATGCACAAGGGTACTTGTTTCACCATGCCCGTACAAAGGAGGCGTTCACCACTGCCGACCAATACCGAGAAACTGGGCGTAGTAGTGATAGGCAAATTGAGATATCTGGCCACACGAGTCTGTACAAAGTTGTGTGTGCTACCTCCATCGAGGAGAACCTGCACGGGTTTACCCACAATAGAGCCCTAAAAACGCAAGGTAGAAATCGAACAACCACTGGCCAATGCATTGTAAGAAATGGTGGAATGCAGCTGCAAGGAGGGGTCATCCACAGAGGGAACAATCTCCGGCGAAGAAATGGTCGGAACCACAGATGAATCCAGTGGATCTGGCGGTTCAGAGTCGTCCTCAAGCAACAAGAGGTGGGGTTTGGCACGACATTTATGATCCCAGGAGTATTTCTCATCGCAATGGTAGCACAACCCCTGAGCACGCCGGTGCGCGGCCTCCGACTGTGACAGACGGCGGAAGGGAACTTTCGAACCCCCAGGTAGGGTAGCCGTCGTGCTGGAACCCGCGGATTGGGAGAAAGAAGCAGAAGTGGAGCTCTGGGCCAAGGAGGGAAAGGGATTAGGGTTAGGCAAAATGGGCTTCGTGTTACCCAAAGATGGCCTGAAAGGACCCTTCTCCAAGGCAATTCGTTGTTCATGCAGTAGGGCCAGAGACATGGCTTCCTCCAATGACGTGGGTTGGTGTATCAAAACTGAATGCTTAATGTCCAGTCTCAAACCTGAAATAAAGCAGTGGACCAAAAAATGACCCGGAAGATATATAGTCCGGTTAGTGATAGCTTCAAACCTGGAACGATAATCAGCAACGGTGGAATTCTGATGTAGTTTGGCGAGTTGGCCCTCGGGTGCCTCCAGTTCGTGAGGGCAAAAACGTAGCAAAAGAGCGGCTGTGAATGCTGGCCACCCTGCCAACTGTCTGTTACGGTGCATCCAATCGTACCAGTCGGCCGCTGTGTCATCGAAGTAGAAGGAGGAAATCGTAACACGATCATCGGTCGAGATCTGGTAGAAATCGAAATAGCGCTCTGCTTGCAGTACCCAACGATCAGGATGGAGTCCGGAGAAACGGGCCATCTGGACAGGAGCAGGTTTGTAGCGACCGAAGGGGCTTACACCAGAGCCTTCTCCGGAAGAAGAGCCAGTCCGAAACTCGCCAGGTGGAGGAGGGGCGGCATGGGAAGAGTGCGTACGAAGCACTTCCTGAAGAAGAAGTTTCTGGTCCTCGAAGGCAGAAACCAGAGAGTCGAGGTCGCGCCGAAAAGATTGTTGGACGTCTACGACTGCTTTAACCGAGTCATCCAGTGTTTTAAACCGAGTGTTGTATTGTTCCCCTGTCATCTGTACAGAGGCTCAATGGAAGCACCAATGTTATGTTCTTGGGTTACTCGAGATTAGTGTTGAAATCGAAGAATGGAGTAATTATATTTGATTGTTCAGCAAGTACAATCACTTTCAGGAATTACAGGGAAAATTTAGAAACAGAGATGAGAAAAGCGTAAAAAGAGAGTATGAGATGAGAGAAGAATCAGCCAATGGCAGTACAATTCGCATAACCAATTCTAGGATTCCTCAGCTAATATATAGTCGTCATCATTAGCAAATGATTGTGGGCCGTTATTCTCTGTCAGGTTGTTAGTTGACGAGTCCTTCCAAATATACCCTTCCATCCTTCTCGAAGGTAGCCTAGTCCTCGTGCTCCTCCTTGGTTGTTGAAGAGTACCAGAACCATTGCCAGCAGTGGTGTTGCCATCAGTGGGTTTATGGGTCATAACAGAGCCTTCTTCAGCTTCTTCAAGTTTAAAATCCTTTATCAGTTTAGATGCACATTCTGCCACTACTTTCTTTGATCTTGGGCATTTTCTCCTGATTCATATACTAGTAGATAGAATAAATTTGTTGAATAAATCACATCCTCACATCTCTTGAAATTCCTTGGATTCATATATTATTTGTCCTGTGGTAAAGCAAAAGAGATTACCATTCCCTTTACATCTTCCAATCACTACACATCCATTTGAGCTTGTTCACATGGACATTTGGGGACCATATTCTGTTGCATCATTGGAGGGTTATCCCTATTTCCTTACCATAGTAGATGATTTTACCAAGGTTACCTGGGTTTTCTTGTTGAGAGCAAAATCAGAAGTTTCTATATATGCTTGTTGTTCAATTTTACCACTTAATAAAAAAAATCAATGTTTATTGGTTATCCCATGGGCTATAAGCTTTATGATCTTCAATCTCATACCACTTTCATTTCCAAAGATTGTTTACTCAACGAACATGTTTTCCCTTATTCTTTTGCTTCTCCTTCTACTTCTTCTGTTTCTTCCTCTCCTTCCCCTTTATTTGATTATTCTCATTTGTCTTCTTTGCATTTAGTGTCTGTAGATAAACTTAATCAGTCTTGAAGATGCCCCTCCGAGAGTTGAAGATAGCACCTCCACTCCACAACCTGTCGAGCAAGAATGATGGTTGAAGCAAATCGTCAAGCACCTTAAGTACTGTTCACGTAGGCTTCAAAAAGATTAAATTGCTGCAGCTTCTGCCCCTCAATTTGTATTCAAGTGCATAATGTATCTCTAAAATTAGTAGCTCAGATTACTCACAAATTTGTGAATGTATGACTAAAGGACTGATGGTTTTAAGAAATGAATGTAACTCTCCCTATTGAACTCAAAATGTCAACTTTTGTATTTGAGACTTTGGAAACACTATCCACTATCTGTTTTGTGTATATGCTACTTCAGCTACTCACTCCTCTGTGAACTAATTTGCTTCAGGGAAACTCAACTAAATTGACAAAGCAAACAGATAAAAAAAACTGAATTGAAAATATGTATAATGGTGAGTTTTGTGGTTTTTCATTCTCATTCTAATCCTAAGCTAGTTTCAGGATCTTCTGCAAAAACAAAACATCGGCTAATGCTTCTTTTCACTTTTGCTATTCAACTTCAAAGCTTGCTACTGGAAATCAAAAATAAAACATAACATGAAAAATTGGAACTTGAATAAAAATGATCTTGTATTGAAGGTTTTCTGTTTTTACATGCATATCCGAAAGTGAAAAATGAGGAGCTTTATATTTAGCTCTAGCATGTTCTGATACAATTAAAAGATAAAGACTTGAATTGATGAGTAAAACTAGACTAGTACAGACATTTCTTGATTTAGCAAAACACAAAACCAACTCACTTTGTCTTTAGCATAACTAAAACTAACATTGAAAAAAGCTGAAACTTGTAACAGTAGGGAGCATTTTCTGAAAAACAGCAGACATGAAGAAAGTGTTGCATGATGATCTGGCCGCATAATGATCTGCCCATATCTTCATTAATTAATCCTAACAACATTCTTATAGCTTGATTTTTGTTCAGCAACATTAATCAGCCATCTTGCACTTCAATACATCAATTTGCCCTGTTTGTTCTGTTTGCTTTTCCTTCTAGGCTACTGATTCAAATTTCTGTTGTGCATTTGAGAACCTTGTATCTGCACTTTTCATTTTCCATCCTCTTCTCCTCTTTTGCTTCATTCATCTGATCTTGGACTTCATTGCCTCGATCCATGCATCTTTGAATTATGCCTAGGATCATCAATTCCAATCTCCATTTGCACTTGAACCCCTTCAGCTTTCCCTTCACCTTCCTCTTCTTCCTTACCTTCACTTTCATTGCAAGCTCCTCCACCAATTTCAACATTTCAGGCTGCACAAGACAATTCATCTCAACAACTCCTCCTTTGTTTTATGGAACCTGCACACCAATCATCCTTTTAAGTGATTCAAACCTCCATCTTGGTAATGCTTTAGTGAATAAATCAACAAGTTGGAAGTATGATCGACAAAAAGACATCTTAATTTCCTTTTCTTCAATCAATTTCCTAACATAATGATACTTGACTCTCATATGCTTAGTTCTTATATGATTAGAAGGGTTTTCAGCCATTGTTATTGCTGCACTTGAATCAAAATATATATTATTCATACGATGAGATGGAAATCGGGGAAAAAGGGGTTTCTAGCCATCACAGTTGACCTCGGGAAGGCTTACGATCGCCTTTCCTGGGACTTTATCCAAGATACTCTTCTCGATATTGGGCTACCTGGCCCATTCCTCTCCCTCATCATGAAGTGTGTCTCTTCTGTGTCCATGCAAGTCAATTGGGCAGGAGAACTCAGAGAGCCTTTCCACCCTTCTCAAGGCATTCAGCAAGGTGACCCGCTCTTACCCTATCTTTTCATCTTTTGCATGAAACGTCTGGGCCACCTCATCTCTCAAGCAGTGGCCCAAGGCCGCTAACAGCCTATCCGGCTAAGCAAGAGCGGACCCCCCATCTCTCACCTGTTTTTTGCTGATGACCTCATTTTATTCACAGAAGCAAATCCAGAACCAAGCTCAAGTCATTAGGGACATCTTATCCTCCTTTTGTAGGGCTTCTGGGCAAAAGGTTAATCATGACAAGTCTCGCTGCTACTACTCTAAAAATATTCCCCATTCCACGGCTCGCTGATTGAGCGCATTTTGGGTTTCCAGTTGACTATGGACTTAGGGCGCTACCTTGGAGTTCCTTTACTTCACGAACGGGTCAACAAACGCACATACCAATATATCCTCGATAAAGTCCAATGGCACCTATCGGGCTGGACCGGAAATCTGTTATCCTTCGCAGGACGTACCACCCTGATCCAATCCGTTCTCTCCGCTCTCCCCACCTACACCAAGCAGACTGTTCGCCTCCCTCGTCCCTTCTGTGATGACCCGAAACAAATTATACACAACTTCCTGTGGGGCTCTTCTCCGGGTGCCAGGAAGCCTCATCTCGTCCAATGGGACAAGGTCTGTCAACCTAAAGCAATGGGGGGTCTGGGCCTCCGCAAAATTCGTGAATCGAATGATGCGCTGCTAATCAAGCTCGAGTGGGCCATGCTATCGACACCAACCACGCTATAGGTTCAAATATTGGCCACAAAATACAAGCTGAATCTACACAATTCGCCTTCAACCATCGAGGCAACCGGTGGGTCCATGACCTAGAGGAGTATCAAAGCTATATGGCCCCACATCATTCGAGGCATGAAATGGGTGATCTATGATGGTTTACAGGCCAGATTCTGGTTGGATCCATGGGTCGAGGACTTAGGGCCCCTAATCACGCATGGCCTTGGCCCCGTCGCCCCCTTCTCACTTTCCTGTCGTGTGCAACATTTTGTGGACAACTCAGGTAACTGGTTATGACATGAGTTCTAGTTCTTACTTCCTCACTCTATTTGCATGCTTATTGCAGGTATTTTTCCGCCTCAGCCTCAATCTGGGCCTGACAAGCTGATCTGGGGCAGATCGGGGGATGGCAAGTTCTCTACCGCTGCGACCTACGCTATGCTTATAGAGCATGACCCCCGAGCAACTAGTGGCTGATGGCAGCTTATCTGGCGCTGGGATGGCCCACCACGTATTCGGTCCTTCCTCTGGCTCCTAACTCAAGACAGATTACTCACCAATCAACAACGGATGCGCAGGAGGCTCACTCCGAATGCTGAATGTCTTCACTATCAGACAGAAGAGTCCTCCCTTCATGTAATGCGAGACTGCCCCCAAGCACAATGCATGTGGCTAGCCTTCCCGCCGCACGCCCTCTCTCCAGATTTTTTCACCATCAGGACTACCGATTGACTGAGCGTGAATCTTCAGCGCACCCGGCCGATTTATGGTTTCGCCTGGTCCCTCATTTTCGGGAATGCTTGCTGGTTCTTGTGGTCCTAGCGGAATAGGGCTATTTTTGACCCCCAGTTCTCGTGGCCGACAGCTCCAGTTCACTGTATCCTAGCTTATGTCCAGCAGATACATACAACATTGGTCTGGCAGGGCAGAGCAGTTCCAAGTTATCGACCTCGACATGAACAATACATTGGCTGGAGCAAACCGCCCTAGGGGTGGGTGAAACTCAACACTGACGGGACGAGCAAAACAGACCCCTACTTGGCCTCCGCAGGCGGCCTTCTCCACGACAACACCGGTGCCTAGCTTGGAGGCTTTGTTCAAAATCTGGGCTGGTGTTCTTCCTTAACCACCAAACTATGGGGAGTTTTCTTAAGCCTGCTTCTGACTTGGGACCTAGGCTACCGACGAGTGGTCTTAGAACTTGACTCCCAAGTGGTGCTGAACTCTTTTGCAAACTTCCTCTCCCGCACTCATTCGACCAGTCCGCTCATCTTTGGCATCAACGAACTTCTCGATCGCAACTGGACAGTTCTTTCCCATCACACTTATAGGGAAGGCAATAGAAGTGTCGATTGGTTAGCTAATTTTGTTGCTCCTTTCGATCTAGGAGTCACTACTTTTGTAAATGCTCCCACAAGGTGCCTTTCGATCCTCCTCAAGGATTTAGCTGGGATTAGCTCCCAAGACTTATAATGTAGTTTGTTTTTCCTTTCTATGCAAAAAAACAAAAAATAATGTTATATGTTAAAACATAAATTTATTTACGAAAGTGCATCTAAAATCTATTGAAATATACATAAATTTATTTACGCACCCACACGCAATCCCACACACTTCATCGTTAGGGGATGTAGCCTTGTTCAAGTTCAGTTTAAACTATTGCGGTGGAAGTATGAAAAATCCTGAAGTAGGGGGTCATTCTAGTGTGTTCCCAAGATCAAGATGAACACTGTCAAACATTTGAGTTTCCTACTCCAAAGTTCACGGTGAAGATAGAAGAAGCTGTTGATGCTGACTCAAAAGTCAAAAAAAAGAGGAAGAAAATTGTAAGAAGAAGAAAAAAATGAAGGCCAGCTGTAGACATACACGTATAGAAGAAGATAAAAAAATGAAGGCAGGTCAACTGTGGACAGTCAGCGTATGGGAGGCTCTACCTAATTTTGTCTCAGCCCAAAAACCTCGTCGTTCTAATGACAATAATTAGGGATGATAGTGAGTATTTAACCTGATTAATATCTGCACTGCCCAACCTAAAAAAATAGATATGAAGGCTAAAAAATATATTTTAAATGGATGTAGATATGAGTCTAGTGATAACCTGAACCGATAGATACTTATACTGTTTTTTATTAACTCTATTTTTCTATTTTTTGAATATTTATGATTAAATATAATAAAATATTAATATTATCTGAGAAGAAATAATTTTAAAATCTCCATTTTACTCTTCAGTTCTCACCTTTTTCATCATATTTTATTTTCTTATAGGATGATAATAATGCAAATGATATGGAGATGGAGTTTTGATTGTTGTGAAGTTCAGACAAAGACAATTTAAAGTTTTAAATATTTCAGTCTTTATTCTAGTTCTAGATTGTGAAAAATATATGTTGTTTCTACACTAAACATTATGATTTTTATTATTCCAATTTTATGATTATTTTAAGACATACAAATCAAAATATTGACATATTATTATTAAAGTAATTTTGATTTAAAGTATTCTTATAAATCTGTTCTTTATATTTTATATTTAAAAATTATATTTTTATATGATATATAATTTGATGGATATCCACAATCCAATAAATTTAAATATAAATATTAAATCTTAAAAACTGATGAATATATATATATAAATATGAGTTGAGTAAAAAAAAGACATAAATATAAATAGAGTAATAACCAAACTAATCTCTACCCATTGTCATCACTAGCAATAATTCACAACTGATTTGAGAACGTCGAGGAGTGAAGTGACGGACTGTTTCTTTTAAACGGAGAGAGTGGGGGCCGGTAATGATGCTTCTAAAAGCACCGACTAAATGCGCGTCATTTTGACACGTGGCAGAAAAGTTGTGGAAAAAAACGAAAGGTTAATGCTTTTGAGTCGACTGACACAACAAAATGTTTTAGTGGGGTCCACTTTGCGTCTTTCTTTGTCCGTATCGTATTACTTTAAAGTTTCCAGTCATA
>JANPWT010000008.1:35073513-35089130 GCA_024678245.1 Erythroxylum densum | reverse complement strand
AGGAATAAACCATAAGTATAAATGGTACTTATACGAGTTTGGGAATACGAATGTTTATGTGATGTGAATGATAGAGCGATACCTGGGATTGTTATGAACATGCATTGTACATATTCCATATACACAAATGTGCATAAATGAATGCTTACAATTGTGCAAATATTAATGTGTGTGTGCATTGTATGTATTGCATAATTTTGATGTTCAGGGTAAACGTCTGCATTCAAACATTTCTAGATCATTGAAGCTAGTGCTAATCTGGAGCATACTGTGAGTAACTTAGACGATTTCTCTCAATTAATTGTTTACTTTAAAAATGTTTTAAATGAATGCGGATTGATTTTGTGTTGATGTCAGACAATGAATGTCCGAGATTTGATGAATGTATGTGATACTAAAGTGTTACTTGTATGTTGATTTGATGAAATACGTGATACATGATTTGATTGTTAAATGCCAGACTTAGTTCCAGAAGAAAACTGTGAATATGCACATGAATGCAATAGTGATACTCAACATTATGTTGAATGCCAAACCACGGTCTGAAGATGAATGTGAAATTGAATGTGAATCTGAAAGCATGTGATAGACTGAAATTATGTGAATGTGATACATTCCATTACATGAATTTATGAAACATAAAGGCAGTTATGACTAGAGTCGTCACCAAAAAAGAGCTTAAAGCTCAGAATGTGAAAAAGAGCCTAGAGCTCAGAAAGTGTATAAGAGCCAAAGGCTAACTATGTAAAATGAGCCCTATATCCCCAACGAATAAGGGACAGTTATAAATGAACCCGGTATCCACAATGGATATGGGTCAGTTAGGCATTCGTTCACAACAACGTAATACTTAGAAAAGAGTCACATGAGCATTTTATATACATTCTAAATAAGTATGTTTGATTTTTTGTAATGCGAAATTATCTTACTTGTAAGTGGGAATGTAACATATGATGAATCATGCTAAATGCAAAGATGTGAATTACATGTTATGTGTATTGACGTGTTGCATGAATTGAGCAAATCATCGATGATGGTTACCTCATTGAGTTCGTAAAACTCACCCAAAATTTGCAATATTTTTTCAAGCCCTGAAGAGTTACCCCGTTAGATAAAGGGGAGTATACACTACAATCGAGTAAGAGTTTGAGGCTGGGATCAGTTTGCATCTACATTTGTTTTCTTTATTTTGTATCACATAGAGTTTCCGTGATTATTGTAACTTGGTTATTCGAGCATCTCTGTTCTGTAATAACTTTCTAGATTGGAGATGTTTTGTAAATGATTTTGCAATGTAATGAAATTATGACTACAAGTATTATGTATTTGAAATGGGCCCAAATGGACACTGAAATTCTGATGATTTTATTATTGTGATTGAAAAAAATTTATGATTAAAATGGGCCCGATTTGGTGATTGATTTCCATGTACGCGTTTAATATTAAAAAAAAGGTTATACTGAGTTTTTGACTGATTGACTTTACTAGCACGCCACTTTGGTGGGATGCGCACTCGAAAATCACTTAGGATGTCATGTACGTGTCTAGCAAGAGTGGGGTGCTACAGTGATTGCATTGAGAGGGCTGTAACGGGTGCATTGCTTGTAGTTAGGAGAGTGTTGAGTACTCGGGCCAGAGATGAGATTTTAGATTAGCTAGAAAACTTGTTCCATTCGAGATGTATAGTTGGTGGCAAAGTGTGTAATTTGATCATTGATGGTGGTAGTTGTACTAATGTAGCTAGTGTGACTATGGTGGAGAAATTGGGATTATCTTGTAGGAAACATCGAGAGTCATATAGGTTATAATGGTTTAATGATGATAGTGATGATGTGACCAAGCAGCTGTTAGTGTCATTTTCAGTGGGTAGATATAAGGATGAGGTGTTGTGTGATGTCTTACCCATGGAGGCTAGTCATATGTTACTTGGGAGACCTTGGCAGTTTGATAGCAGGGTAGCCCATGATGGGTATACCAATAGGTACTCTTTTAAGTTTAAGGGTAGGAATTTCATTTTTGTACCTTTATCACCTCATGAATTGTACCTGGACCAGTTAAAAGTAAGTAAAAGTGAGGAGGGATCGGGTAGTGAGCTTAAAAAAATTAAAGAGAGAAAAGAGACTCAAAAGAAAAATGAGATAGGCCCAATGGGGAGTGGCCATATAGGTGAGGAAAAGAAAGTGGGATCTGCAGGAGAGCAGAGCTCAGTGAGTGAAAAGAAGAGTGGAAAGAAAGAGAGAAAAGTGAGCTTGTTTGCCAAGGGAAGAGATTTGTGAACAGCAACTGGAGAGAAAAGAGCACTAGTGGTTGTGAGATACAGGGAGTGCTTGGTTTCTGAAACAAACCCTCTTGATATATTTGCTTCTCTTTTGCAAGATTATACTGATGTCTTTCTTGAGGAGATGCCTAAGGGACTGCCACCCTTGAGAGGCATAGAGCACCAGATTGACTTTGTTCCTAGAGCTCAGATTCTGAACTACCCAACTTATAGGAGAAATCTTGAGGAGACAAAGGAGCTTTAAAAGCAGATGGGTGAGTTACTAGAAAAGAGCCATGTGAGGGAGAGCTTGAGCCCTTATGCAGTAGCTATGTTGTTGGTGCCAAAGAAAGATGGGACCTGAAGGATGTGTGTAGACTGTAGAGTTGTCAACAAAATCACTGTAAAGTATCGCCATCCTATTCCTAGGTTAGATGATATGCTTGATGAATTATATAGTGCATGTATCTTTACCAAAATTGATTTGAAAAGTGGATACCACCAGATTAGAATGAAACCAAGAGATGAATGGAACATTGTTTTCAAAACTAAATATGGGTTGTATGAGGGGTTAGTTATGCCATTTGGTTTAACTAATGCACTCAGCACTTTTATGAGGTTGATGAATCATGTGTTGCGTGCATTTCTTGGAAAATTTGTGGTTGTTTACTTTGATGACATCTTGATAGATAGCACTAATCTTGATGAGCAAGTCATGCATGTGAGATGTGTTTTAGATGTATTAAGACGCGAGAAACTGCCTGCAAACCTTAAGAAGTGTACTTTTTACATTAATAGGCTTGTAATCCTAGGGTTTGTAGTTAGTTCTAGGGAAGTTGAGGTTGATGAGGAGAAGGTGAAGGCTATCCAGGAATGGTCGATGCCTAAGAGTGCTAGTAAGGTGAGGACTTTTTATGGACTTGTTAATTTCTGTAGGAGGTTTGTGAAAGATTTGTCTACCGTTGCTGCTCCTTTAACTAAAATAGCCAAAAAGGAGAAAGGGTTTACATGGGGTGAAGAACAAGAGCATGTGTTTAATTTGTTGAAAACAAAATTATGTTCTGCTCCTATTCTGTGTTTTCCTGACTTTAAGAAAGCTTTTGATGTTGAATGTGATGCTTTTGGTATTGGTTTAGGTGCTGTGTTTTTACAAAAAAACAAACCAATAACTTATTTTAGTGAAAAACTTAGTGGTGCACAACTCAATTATCCGACCTATGATAAGGAGCTTTATGCTGTGGTGAGAGCATTGGAGGTGTAGCAACATTACCTTCAACCTAGAGAGTTTGTCATTGGACGAATCATGAGTCCTTAAAGTACTTGAAGGGACAGGGCAAGCTGAGTAAGGGACATGCCACTTGGGTGAAGTTTCTGGAGACATTTCCGTATATGCTACATTATAAGAAAGGGAAGAAAAATGTGGTAGCTGATGCTTTATCTAGGAGGTATTTCTTAATTTATACTCTCAGTTCTAAATTATTAGGATTTGAGCAGCTTAAGGACATGTATACTTCTAATGATGATTTTGCTACTGTGTATGCTGCTTGTGAGCATGCTGCATTCCAAAAATTTTATAGGCATGATGTATATTTATATCGTGATAATCAACTATGTGTGCCTAATTGTTCTTTGCGTGCTTTATTTGTGTATGAGTCCCATAGTGGTGGTTTGACGGGTCATTTTGTGATTACTAAAACTTTGGATATTTTTCATGAACATTTTTATTGGCCTGGTATGCACAAGGATGTTGAGCATGTATATGTCAAATGCATTGTATGTAGATAGGCAAAATCTACTATTAAAGCCCATGGATTGTATACCCCTTTACCTGTGCCTACTGAACCTTAGGTTGATATTTCTATGGATTTTGTTTTAGGACTGCCTAGATCAAAGAAGGGGTATGATAGCATCTTGTTGTTGTTGATCGATTTAGAAAGATGGTGCATTTCATTGCATGCCATAAGACTGATGATGCTATGCTTGTTACTGATTTATTCTTTATAGATATTGTTAGATCGCATGGTATTCCTAGGTCCATTGTTTCGAATAAAGATGCTAAATTTTTAAGCCATTTTTGGTATGTTTTGTGGGTAAAGTTGGTTACTAAATTGCTTTATTCTACTACTAGTCATCCACAAACAGATGGACAGATTGAGGTTATTAATAGAACCTTAAGTACCTTGTTGTGTGTTATAGTTGGCAAAAATTTGAAAACTTGGGGTGATTGTTTGCCATTTATTAAATTTGCATATAATAGATGTGTGCATTCCGCCACAGATTATTCACCTTTTGAGCTTATATATGGTTTTAATCCTTTGACTGTTTTGGATTTGGCATCTTTACCCTTACATGAGTTGTCCAGTACGGAGGATGGTTAGGGACTTGCATGCAAAGGCGACACAGCACATTGAGCATAGAAATAGGGTGTATGCGAAGCAAGCCAACAAGGGGTAAAAGTTGGGGACTTTTAAACCTGGAGATTGGGTTTGGGTGCAACTGAGGAAGGAGAGGTTTCTACCCAACGGAAATCTAAGCTAGATCCTAGGGGTGATGGTCCGTTCCAAGTTTTGGAGAAGATAAATGACAATGCCTACAAGATTGACCTGCCAAGTGAGTATTCTGTTATGCAACTTTTAATATTACTGATCTTTCTCCTTTTGATATGGATTTAGATTCGAGGACGAATCTTTTTGAGGAGGGAGGGACTGATGTGAGTAGGATCAAGGACCACCATGGATATGGCATGCGTGATGGGGGCGAGCTTGTCATTCTAGTTAGACCTATGTCCAAAGCTAGGACCAAGAGACTCAAGGAGGCTCTCTATGCGAAAGTGGGCCAATTTATGGAGAGGATAGAGTGCACCACCATGCCTATTGGAGGAGAGCTATTTGAATCACAGCCCAAATTGATTCATTTATCTCAAATATTTAAATTGGACTCTCGTAGGACTTAAATACCATTGTATTAGGCTTCACATCATCATTTAAGCCCAAAAGAAGAGGCGCGCCTATGATCAGACTTAAGGGCGCGTTGGACTAGGCCTAGTCATGTTTTTATTATTCTATTTTGGACTTGTTTTAAGTTATATTTATTTTAGGCATCCATATATTATTTAGCCCAAGTCTTTTATTAATTGACCTAGGTATAAATACCCTCTTTAGGGTTAGGGAAAGACAACTTTGGATAAAGTTATTCTTGTATTGTCATCAGCCACAAAGTGAGGGTTTTCACCTTTTGTTCTTCTTACATTAGGAATCAACAATTCACTTATCATTTTCATCAAAATTGTGACGTGTTTGTTTGGTTCAATTTCTTGGAATTATTTCCTATCATCTAGGTTGCTTGGAACAAGTTTCCTTGAGGCTTAGTAGGAGCGAATTCCTTGCGTATCCCTTTCTTTTCAATTGCGTTAATTATGTCCTATTGAAGAACATCATAGCTGAACTAAAAGAATCAAGAAATCTTTATCATTCTACAAAGTCGACGCGTCTTCATTCATCCAAAGAGTCACAAATAGACCATCATCAATCCACGCATCTCAATTGCTCACGTTACTTTCCCCAACCGTTCTCCTAGATTATCTTCCATTAATACCCCACTTGGTCTCTCTCTTTATTAAAGTCCTCCGATAAATTATAGCTAAATAATCAAGCACGCTAGTAAGTTATTTTGAAATAAAAGAGTTGCATATCTAGTGGTACACTCTAGGCCTTAAGAAACTTGTCAAAATCAGGCTTGGAGAACATACTGCTTAATGGTGATGAGCTTTTCCTTTTCATATTCTCATATTCCCTAAGTATCCAGAAGGTTTTATAAGAAAGACTTTATCATATTAAGGGAAAACTACTTGTAATTATGAAATAAAGGTTAGGTTTATATCTCAAGGACATAAATTTAAAACATGTTCCTTTATGGATTTGATTTCACTTCCCCTTGAAATAGTAGATTATAATGAGTTGAGTCATTTTGCTTGTGCCATTGGGCACCCTCTTTCCAACCAACTACAACGATGAGAAAATAAGTTTTATAAGGATATGCTTGGAGGTGGAATTGATTATGGATCTTTCTAAGGTCTTGACAATAATGAGGTTAGATAAAATGGAGAACTAACGAAGGACACCAATAAAATTAGCTATCAATGGAAACCTCCAAATACAGAGAAATTGATTTGGAGAGACAATGGAAGGAGATATAAATCAAAATTTTATAAGAAATCCTTAATACTTTAATGTTAGATAATCTTGAATCATTAACTATTATAAAGCATAATATGAGTAAGCTTGCCCCTTCTAATACATACCCTGAACCTACTTAATTATAAGATGCTATGTCTGAGAATAATATGAGTGAGAGCCCATCTAAAGAACATTAGGATTCCACCCTGGTTGAATCTTCAATTGATGATCTACTTAGCAAGGTTCCTAAATAGAGGATAACAAGTTTTGATCATAGGAACAAAAGGTAAAAAGCTAGGAAAATAAGAGAAAAGGGTACCAAGCCCTTATTTTAACATCATGTTACTTGCTTGAAACATAAGGGACCTGAATTGCCTAAAAAAGAAACTAATAATTAAGGATTATCTAAGATTGAATAATTTCTATATTTTAGGGATTTTGAAAACAAAAGTTAAGTTATCAAATGTATAAAATTACAAGGGGATTTTCAGTAAAAATGGGAGATAATCTCTAATCATCACTTTCATTTTAATGGAAAATTATAATTTGTAATGATCGTAATAATATGAAGGTGAAGTAGCATTCACTCTTAGACTAGTACATTTATTTTGAAGTACACTTGATAGGTAAAATCTTTATTATCACATTTTTGTATGCTTCCAATATTGATTTTCAAAGGAAACTGATACATAATGATTGAAATCAACGAGTTCCTCTATAAACTAGCCTTGGTTAGTGGTAGGGGATTTCGATTATATCTTATTCCCTTAAGTAGTAGAAGGGGATAGGCTGAGTATGAGGTGTATGATTTCCTTGAATGCCTAAGACATAGTCAACTCACAAATCTAAATTTTAGAGGAACCTTTTGCATTTGGTAAAATAAAATAGATGGATAATTGGATAATAAAAAAGAAGCTAGATCGAGCATTTATAAATCCTATATAGCTCTCTAAATTTTATTCTAGCTTTGTGAAATTCAACAAGCCTTTTTATTTAGAACATACACCTACAAAGTTAAGATTGGGAGTTAGAAATATTCATTACAAATCCCATTTTAGGTTTAACAACTTTCTTATCAACCATAAGGGATTTGAGAAAGTTATTTTAAGAGGTTCGGGAGTTTAGGATAAGGGATATAAAGCTTTTAAGCTTAGGAGGAAACTTTAACATGTGAGAGCAAAACTTAAGCATTTACTCTTGGATAAAATCATAAAATTGAGGAACCAATTAGCAAAGATAGAGTTGTTATGATATGTATCCAAGCTTAAGTTGAATTATTACCTAAGGATATTAGCCGCAAACAAGAGTAATGGATCATTTGTAAAATTTGTATTGTTAAGTTGCAACTTCTTCAATTTATGATGATAAGTAAAGATGCCATTCTGACCTATCTTATGATTGATTGTTCTAGTGTGGAACTCCATATACAATATGGATAAGTATCGTGAGATGTGATCTCCTTGCCTTAGTCCTATAGATCCTTTGAAGATTTATGTAGGCTTTCTATTGATTAGAATACTAAAGGATATGGTTGTCACACATTGTTGGATCTAATTATTGAAGGTTTTTGGGAATCCGATGGCCTCTAGAATATCAAGAAGGAATTTCTAATCCATAGTATAGAATGCCTTCTTGAAGTCTACTTTTATTGCACAACTTTATGTTTGATGTATTTTAATTATAGTTCGTAAAAAGGTTCTTATGAGATGATTATGTTATCCTTTAATGATCTGCCTTTTGAAAAAGCATCTTAAGTTAGTCTTATGATGGATTCTAAAGATGCTTTAATGATCTTATAGAGCGTGATGCAATAAGATATTTATTAGAATTACTTGAATATAGATGGGTTAGGAATATTTATTGGAATTACTTGAATATAGATGGGTTAGGAACCTCAAGAATAAGAAATAATAATATTTCATTAATTTCCTTTTATATTTGACCTCTTTCAAAGAACTCTAGTATGACATCTGTTACTTACTTTCCTACTAGGTTCTATGATTTATGAAAGAATATAGCATTAAACTCATATAGTCTTAGTGTCTTTTGTGGGTTAAGCTAAATAAGGCATTCTCCATGTTTACTTTATTGAAAGGTTGACATAAAGCATTGGCTTGTTTAGTAGACATTTTATCTCAAATGAAGTGTTTAATGAGTTGCAAAAAAAAAAAAGACGTTGTAAGTAGTCATAAGTATGTTATCATAGTACTTGAGGCTAACTCCTTTACCTAGTCTTGTTTGTAATATATATTCTCCTTTTGGTCAATAATTGATAATATTTTATTATTATTCTCCTTTCTAGGATGATATTGTGAAAATATGAGGTGTTCTTATCTCCTTTCTTGAATAATATATTTTACATTTTTACCTTAATAATAAGTTATAAGCACTTAAGGCTTGAGTTTATATAATTAGAGCTTTTCCATGTCGCTAAACCCTTCATCAATTGGATTAAGGTACAAGTTGTTTTGTATCTTATTGATGGCTTCTCTTATTAATAGTCATGTTTTAGAAAAATAAACTGGAGAAAGGTAAGAAATGTTTATTCAATTAATAAATCCAAAAGGAATGCCATTTGGGCCAAAAATGAAAACAGATACACAAAAAAATAAAATAAGATCAAATTTTGAAAAAAAAAAGAGGGAAGAGCTTTAAACTTGTAGTTTGATTTTTCTTGTTTATTGATAAAAAAGTATACAAAGTAATAAGTAATTAAACTAGCAATAAATTAATCACACTTAAAATAATTTTTTGAAAAATATAGTATTCCAAATTCAACCAGGCACCTTTTTCCTAACATTTAACGCAATCAATAAATTGTTTCCCCTTTGTATTGGCCTAAAAATATTGATTGAAATGTATTATATGGATAGGAATAATTTCATAACTTCATATTCCTTAATCTTTTTTTTAATGTAAGTTACAAAACGATGCTTATCAATCCTTTCTATTTTTAGATTTTAAAATTACACAAATCTTTATGAACAAAGTGGGAATTTAACTATTTACTCATAAAATTATGTGTTAGTAAGTTAAAGGTTATAATCATTTGTCAAAATTCTAATTATTGGAAGTTTTATATTTGATTTAGGAAATATTACTATTAAATTAAGAATCAAAATTAATTTTCTAAATCTATGTGGGAAAATTTTAAATAAACTAATATCGTTTATTCTAAAATATAACATATGACTAAATATTTTAGAAATTGAACTATTGGATAAAACTTGCTCAACAAGATAGAACTTGAAAGTTAGAAAGTTAACCCCATCAAAATTTTGATGGGTTTAACTATTGGTTATTTGTTTGCATTAATTTTTTATGTGCAATTAAAACAAATAACCAATAGTTAACATATGACTAAATATTTTAGAAATTTGGATAAAACTTGCAAATATTGAGAGTTTTACATTAGATAAAACTTGCTCAACAGGAGGTTTCTTAATTGATGTACTTTTACTATTGCAAATTTTAACAGTTATTATATAATTGAGAATTCTTATATGAATGTGAAATTCTTTTTATACAAATAAAATAGTTCAGAAAATTAGGTGGAATAATTCCTCTTCTGACTCATAAAATTATATATGGAAATGATTCCAATCTAATATGTGTTGGTATTATAACTAATTCCTAAACTTACTATTTAATTAACCTTTCATATTAAAGCATTTTCCCTTAGTATTAAAAATTAAGGAATGTAAAATTGTGTGATGGGAATATGCCTAATAAGTTGTCTATTTGTTTTTTGAGGAATGAAAATACGTATTATTCCTTTAAAGGAAGTGGGTGTACAAAAGTCACTAAAGACTAAGCTAAGAAACAATGACAAATTCTTACTGGCTATACCCTGCAACTTAAACAACTGTTATACAATATTGAATAACTAGAGAAGTTGTTCAATGCAATCCATTAATTGGAGATGATATTTGAGTTGATTCTTTGTTTGAACATAAATAAGCAAAGGTGTATTCTAACTTTTCACTTAGTAAGTTGAACTCTTCCTCATTTAGGAATTGATTAGAGAAAACTCATTCATTATTTTCAATGTTGTATAGTCATAACAATCTCCTATAAGCTTAGTCTTTAGTGATATGTCATTCCAATGCCCATTCATTATTTTAGAAATATGTCATTCCAAGCATTGGGGATTTTCAATGTTGTATAGTCATAACAATCTCCTATAAGCTTTATTAGTGCTATTGCATTAAAATAACAAATGGTAATGAGTTTTTAGCTCCTTTTTACATAGAACACTCCAGTTAGGAATGTATAAAAATTTCCTAACCTATCCAAGGTGGGCAACTTATATTAAACTGCCAACCATAAAGTGTATGTAGCTCCAGGGAAGTGATCCTTGCTTCTGACCATCCTTGCTAGATTACATGTGGATTAGTTTCCTTAAATAAGGACCTATATGATGCACTCATATAATTTCCAAAATTTTATAATTTCCATATAACTTTACCCTCGATATCCTTCTTTAATCTAAAGTTAATTAATAAGGAGATCACACCTAAGTTGGAAGGGACATCGAGCTAAAATTAATTAATGACAGGGCCTAAGCCATATTGACATTATGATGAATTATCTTTTAAGAGGATCCATCTCTTTAATTTCAACTAAATAGCCATATGGATTCTAATTAACAAATTAAAATGAAGCGTACTCACCATTACCAAACTGACTAAAGCATTCGTGCCTTATCTTGTCTCTTACTTTGCTTATGAACTTCATGATTGAGTAAGCATTAGTAGGGATTCTTAAATTCCAAAAGCTAAAATCCTTAATATAGTAAGCATATGTCCACCTAACCTACAAGGCCTTCCTATTTTTGATTAATCTCTAAGCCCTTTTAGTTAATTGTACATGATTTGTTACTTTGGATGAAAAGATGCTGAAACCATCTTGCTTCATTAATTGGCATACTTCAGTCCATTTGACATTAGCTTTGGAATCATTTAAGTTGCATCCTGAACATAAGAATGTTTTGAGGGTTCTATCAATTATTTAATGATAGCTTGAGGGAAAACTATATGATAAGCGCAATAAACACTAACGAAACTGAGGACAAAGTTAATTAATTGAGCTCTACCTATAAGAGATAAGGCTTTAAAGCTCCAATTGACAATCCTAGTTAGGATCTTGTCAATTAGAAGGTTTTAACTTAGAATATTATTGCTTGATTGAGGAGATTGTCACACCAAGATAATTCACTAGTATGAAGTAATTTGAATTTAATGATAGTTGACAACTATGCAATTTAATTGATAGCACCTAATGAGATATATATAACACTCTCTATCTTTGTTAATGCTTAAACTAGATAACTTTTTACAAATCTTTAGAGTAGTGATAAGGAGGACACTGAGCTGCTATCAGCCTTGAAAATAAAAACAAATCAATTAGTAAAATTCAAATTGAGAATACCTAACTTCTTGCATTTTACATAAAACTTAAGGAATCATTTCTATCTACTACTTTACTTAACAACTTATTAAACACTTCCATAGCTAAAGAGAAAAGGTAAGGGGATAGAGGATCATTAAGCCTGATTTATATAACCTCTTGATTAGGCTTGACTCTCCATTCACCAAGATACAACCCTAGGCTAAATGCCCAAATTTGAGCCAAACTTTTTTTAGTCTCGATCAATTTAGGACCAAATATTTTAACTTGTTCAATTAAGTTCTAAAATTCCATGTAAAAAATACATGTGGCTTATGTGGATTTTCAGAAAAAAAAATCATTTTTGGAACCCTAAATTTACTTCTAATCACCAAATTCATCCTCTCTCTTGGAAACTTAGCAAAAGGGGTTGTTCGCATCATCACAGTCGACCATCATCATTATCGATCAAAGGGTTATCTTTCCTCCTTCATGCACCATCACTGTCTATCACTCTAATCCCTCTTGTCGATACACCTTCTATTCCTTCGGTGTAAATGTTCTCCCTAGTAGTTGCCAAGTACATTTGATTTACACATTATTTTGCTCTTTAGTGAATTAACATTCATAGAATCTGGAATTTTAGTTTTAGGGATTAAAAATTGTGTGATTTATTAAGTTCCTTTATATTTCTACTTGCATAGGATTCTAGCACTATCACCACTAGTAGTTTCTAAATAATATGCCTAGTAGATTGGAAGAAATGAACATTAAATCCATCTGGAATATGAGACTTATTAGGATTCAATCTAAATAATGCACCTTTTACCTCTTTTTTAGTGGAAGGATCTGTGAGCTTCAAATTCATTTATTGTCCTATATAGTTTTAAATGATAGTCCCTAGCTTTACTTCTGAGTATCCTGAGTTATCACAATCTCTTATATTTTCTATTTTTCCTTGCATATATTACCCCTTCCATCATTAAGAGATATGATTTGTCTCTATTCCTTTTAGAAAAGAAAACATTATGGATAATTTTGAATTATAGTCCCCCTTTTTGAGCCATTGTATCTATTTGCCTCAACATGGAGTTGTCTTTTGATAAAGTAGCTTAATAATCACTCAGATCTTTAGTCTCTAATTCCCTAGTTATGTCTTGATAGAGCAATTTGATAATAACTCAAATCTTTAGTCTCCAATTCCCTTAGCTTTGGATTATGATGGTTCTTATACCTCTTAACATGAGTTTTTATAAGTATTTTTTGGATTTTTGAAGCATTAATGTTAAGTCATAATAGTTCCTCTTCTAGACTTCCTTTTTATATTCTCTAACTCTCTATAGATTTTTCACTAACTAGAAAGCCTTGTAGCCTTTTATTTTGTATTTCCAACATTAAATGATCTAAACATAGTGAAGATCCTAAGAAAGTATAGGAATTAGGGAATTGCCTTAACTATTCTCCATTTATAAGAGCCTTATTAAGCCTTTTCTAAATAAACCAGTCTCCCTACTACTTATTTTTTAAAGTGTAAAGTGTACATACAAATCCTAAATCTAGAACTCCATTCTAATTGACCAATTGTTCCAGATCTTTGTCTACAACCTTTTGATTCTCCTTCCTACTTTCTACTTCAAGAGAGTTCACTATACTGCTCATATCTCCTATGATGATTCTAGCTCTATTTAACGTTCCATATATACCTCTTAAATTTGCCCACAAATTTAACCTATGAAACCAATTTTGGATGCATATTCAATTGAAATCACAAAAGGTTTTGACATCCAGTCCACATTACAAGTGAAATGAACAATTTGATTGGTCATAATTAAGTTAGAGATTTGAACCTAAGCTATGTTATAGACTACCAAAATTTTACTATTGTACTTATGAATACAGGTTAAGTAGAAAGACCAGTGAGTTCCTAAAAACCTCATACTATCCTACACATTTTTTTATTTTGGTTTGTAATAGCCTTACCTGAACTTTTTTCTAGAAGACTTCTGCACCTCCATAAATCTGTTCCTTAAAGCATTTAAAACATATGTTTACAATGAATTAGTTGTTTGATGGATTTATTATGAATCTGTTACGCATCATCATGTTATGCTTTAATTTCTCTCTTTAACTTTAGGGTTTGCATTTTGTCATTTTGACTCTGTCTCTTTATTTTCCAGGGGTTGGTCAATTAAAGATGTGGTCGTGCAATTGAGTCCGCTGCTTACAAAGAAAAAACTTTTGGTTTCAGTTACAGTTGGAGTAAAGCTGAAGCATTTGCAGGTTTTTAATCCTAACTCTTGACTATTGTATGTTTGACCAAACTGTGGCATGTTCTCCTTCATCACTAACTTTATGTAATATGATCACATGGAGACAAGTCTTAGTGATTGTTTGTTCTCTTTTCTAGTGATACATGTACTAGTGTGTTATAATATTTTTGTAACACACTAGTACATGTATTACTAGAATATTTTTGTATTAACACTATGCCTTAGTATTTCTTCAATATCTAAATTTGTATATGACACACTATTATTGTTTCATTTAGGAGTGGGCTGACATTAATAGGTTCATTAGGGTGATGCCAAACAATCCTACTGAAGTAGGTGAGGGAGCTACAAGCATTTGATGAGGTCAATATAGTTTAGCAAAATGGCATTCGATGAGGTAATTCTAAGGTTCCACCATACGAGATCTTTGGTTAATGTGAGTGATAATCTTAGATATGAGATGGTTTTGTGGATGAAATAGAATTTGATTTTGAGTTAGTCAGCTACTTCGAACTGGTTGATTTATGTAACAATGTGTATAAGATTTTTATCTTAGGCCTAGTTTTCAACTGTCTAATGGTTTGAGGGTTGTAGAAAATAAGGCTAGTGTGTTAGATATGATTAGTGAGATGATGTTACTAGTTCCATTGATATTTATACTAAACATGGTGTAAATATCCTTGTTAAAATGATTGAGGATGAACCTAATGAGCTTAATCATGATAATGTAGTTAAAGATAATGGTCAAGATGTTAATAAAGTAGGGTTTAAAGATAATATAGATAATGGAGTTGATGATGAAAATGTAGAAAACGTTAATCAGGATAATGTAGTTAAAGATGAGGGTCAAAATGTTAATAATGTAGGGTTTGGTGGTAATGTAGATAATACTGATGAAAAAGAAAAGGATGTAGAAAATTTAGATGATGTCTCAAATGTTGATGATGGATATGCTAGAGATGATGCAAATATGGAGGTTAGCATAGATGAATGTGTTGATGATGGAGATATGGAATATAATATAGATGATGGAGATGGTTTCAGAGTTAAGTTTAGGAATCAAAAAGGTGAACAGGAAGGAGTTAAGTTTGTGGATGTTAATGTAAGGTTCTGATCATGAATCTCATATATATCAAATACATGCAACAAAAAATAAAACAGAACCTCAAAAACCAGATCTACTTATGCACATAGATATAGAAAAAAAAACAAGAAATGTAAGATGTTTACATACCTTTTCGACGATCTCCTTCGTTCTTTAATCCTCTTCACATTGGGTTGTCATAAACCATAACGATCAACATAGATGTTGGACCCTGATTTTTAAGTGAAATTTAGAAAGAATAATTGAAAAGAAATGAGTGTTTTTGTGTTTATGTTCTGGTATCGATGTAATTTATACTTAAAGGAAAGTGATGAAGAAAGAATTGTTTGATTTTGATAAATTTGGAATTTGAATAAATTTGGGATTTGAATAAATTTGTATGAGTTATAAAAAGTTAGAGTGAATGAGAGGAATGAAATAGA
>JANPWT010000008.1:35048528-35067149 GCA_024678245.1 Erythroxylum densum | reverse complement strand
ATATGGTTTGGGTGGGCCACAGATCTTATCGTGCGCGCCGACTCAACTCAAATTTAGTATTGTCCTTTTTGATCTCCAGTCGCGGATCTCGTCGCTCGAATCTGAGACCTCAAGGTTTTGTTGCACTTAAGTGCATGCCTCTTACCATTGGGCTACGTAACCTAGTGGTGCGAGGCGTGCACTTAAGTGCAACAAAACCCTGAGATCCCAGGTTCGAGCGACGAGATCCGCGACTGGAGACCAAAAGAGACAATACTAAATTTGAGTTGGGTCGGCGCGCACGAAAAGATCCGTGATCCATCCAAACTAAAAAGGCGCCTTTTTAATTTAGGTAGACCCGTACCTACAAGTTTTGTCCCCTTTAATTTATTAGGCCTCCTTATTTATCTCCAAAGATCTTAAAATTGACTTGATTAGGTTTCTTTAAAAGCATTCAAGAATGAGTGGTAAGAGCGAGTGAGGAGAGTTCCATGTCAGCTTTTGCAAGACTCTTGAGAATCATTGTAGCAGTTTGATATCGCCCATTAAAGGGGATTCAATAGTAAATTAAAGTCTCGAGTAAACACAGTACGGACATTCCCAACATTTTCTCTCCCATCAAAACTTGCTACGTATGCTTTTTAAAATTAAAAGAATAATATTGCAAGGCAAAAGCTCTAAATGCAAATATATGGATAATTTACTCCGTACAAAGCAAACTGAGGGCTACTTACTGAAGTAACTTACAAGTTAAACCAAGTTAAAACAACAAAACAAGGATTTTCAATAAATGAAGTTGATATAGTCTTCATTTACTGATCATTCACGAGGAGAGGAATAGTTGCTACCCCTTATATGCTATAGTTCTATGATGTTTATTTTGATTATGGTGTCTATGTCTCCTCCCCCACCATAATAAGCAAACAGTGTTACCAAAGACCATCTTAAAGAATATGAATTAAATGACATTGTAAGTATTCACAGCAGTTTCATTCGGGGACGACACGCATCTAATAATATTATTTGTTGTCCAAGAAGTCATACATTTGATGTGCAAGTTCAAGAGCAAAGTGGGGCATATGGCTATTAAAATTGATCTTGAAAAGGTGTATGATAGAATCCAATGGGATTTTCTAGAAAAGGTGCTTACAAATTTTAATTTTCTAGCTTGTTGGATACAGTTAATTCATAACAGTCTTAGCTCTTCTTTTTTGTCTATTATTTGGAATGGTCCGTCGTTGTCTAATTTTAGCCCTATCCATGGGTTAAAACAAGTGGACCCTTTATCCCTATATTTGTTTGTTCTTTGTATGGAGTATTTATCTTCTTTGATAAGTAATGATGTTTCCAGTAAGCTATGGACTACTATTCATGCTTTTAAATCAAGTCCTTGTATATCGCACTTATTTTTTGCTGATGATTTGATATTATTGCTAAGGCTTCTTGTGGTCAAGCTAAGGAGATCAAGTCAATCTTATCTAATTTTTATGCTTCTTCAAGATAGAAAGTTAGTCTGGATAAGTCTAGAGTATTCTTTTCTAAATCTGCAAGTAGGGACACCAAGAGGAAAATTACAAAATGTTTGGAATAAAAGGCTCTTCAGATTTGGGCAGATATTTAGGGTTGCCAATTGTTCATTCTAAAATTAAAAGATCAACCTATTTTGGCATTGTTGATAAGGTCAAGGCCAGACTAGCGACCTGAAAAAGTAGATATCTAAGTCCGACTGGCTGATCTACTCCAATTAAGTCTACTCTTTCGGTGATTCCAAATTATACGATGCAAACTACTTAGTTATCGTCATATATTTATGATTAATTGGACGAAATTAATAGGAATTTTTATTAGGGCTCTGTTGATGGAGCTCGGAAATATCATATGATTAATTGAAAAAAATTGTTACTTGATAAGCAGAGTGGGGGCCTAAGTTTTAGATCATCTCAGCATGTCAATCTTACTATGTTAGGTAAGCTTGGCTGTTTATTTTACATGGTGATGGAGCTTTTTAGGTTCATGTCTTACGGGACAAATATTTCAATAAAAGGGGATTTAATTCACAGATCACAAACTCTCCCCTTTGGAAGGGAATTGTAAAAAGTATGGAGCATCTTTTGGAATTTATGATATGGAAAGTGGGTGATGGGTTAGAGATATCTTTTTAAAGGAACCTTTGGATTGATGATTATTCTCTGGGCACTTCGTTGAAGACTTAGCCACATTGAAAGTGGCAGATGTGATTTCAAAAGTTAAGACATGGGATCTCTCTATTGTGGAGCATTTGCTTCCTTCAGAGTCTACTGCACAGATACAAAGTATCCCTATTCTAAGATTTTGAAAGTTGAAGGACTCTTTGATCTGGAGAAAAATTCGATGACTTATTCTTCTATATTAACATTTAAAGCTTTGCAGGGCTCGACTTTGTCCCCTTTGAATGGTGTTTGGAGGAGATTATGGAAGATCCCATGTTTACCTAAGCTTCGTCACTTCTTGTGGCTAGTCTTACATAGGAAACTTATGACTAATGTGTTGAGACATCATAGGTTTAAGACACAAAATGACAATTATGCTCAGTGTGAGGGAGGAGCCGAAATTATTATGCATGTACTACATGATTGTACCCATGCAAGAGAGATTTGGCAAATATTTCATGTGTTTGGTGATTCAAACTTTAATATAATGGAGATACAAGAACAAGTTAGGGGAAATCTAAAGTGCACTGCTCAACTTGGGCCTAATGGGCTACCTTGGATGATCATTTTTGTGAGTGGTTTATGGGTTATTTGGAAGTCAAGACTTTCCCTTATATTTCAAAATGAGATTAGTCCCCCATTGATATAATGCCAACAGATTTGCAATTTGGCCATGTAGAATATGTTTCTTCAAGACATTAGACCAAACTGTACTGATGCCCATCACTTGGTCTCTTGGAAGCATCCTGACTTTGGTTGGATTAAAATAAACACTTATGAGAGCTGTCATGGTAATCCAGGGGAGGCTGCTACTAGGGGGCTTCTGCGGGATCATAGAGGTGTTTGTGTGTTGGCCTTTTCTTTTAAAGTGGGATAGTGTTCAATCATTAATGCAGAACTTCAAGCAATTTGACGAGGGCTTCAATTTTTCCTAGGATGTAGGTTATCATCGAGTGGGGTTATTCTGACTCTTGGCTTGCCATCTATCTTATTAACTCATCTAGCTTAGGTCACCACCCATTTGGAGCTTTAGTAGAGGATTGTTGGGCTTTGATCAAGCACAATTGGGAGTGTCATATCTATTATGAGGAAAATTTTTGTGCTAATTTCTTAGCTAAACAAGGTTTTCAGTATGGGATTCTTATCCTATAGACCTATCTTCCCTTCTTGAGGCAAACTTGATCTGTGTGGTTTTAGTTGTTAGTTGTTTGTTTCATTTTTTATTTATAAAAACAAAGAATATGAAGTCATCCAGATGTTGCAGCTGTGCATAAGTAAACAATTGTATAATTGATAGTTGTGCAATAGTGTATGTTTTTCTAAGTATTTGGCACGTGTTTCTTGCATAATAGGTTATTATTGTTGTGTTTTAGGACTTATTTTGTATGTTTTTATTTAGTTTGATCTTCATGGTTGTTCTTTTATGTTTAATGTTGATTTAGGGTAAGAATTGATCATTTTGATGTAAGAATAGAGGGTGGCCACCTTGGTGATTGAGCTGGGAACCAAGAGAGGAGAAGAGAAGTGGAGAAATTGTAAGACAAGAACCCACGATCATGGGATTCATGCTAATTCCTATGATTGTAGGATCCCTAACCCTAAGAGACACACGAGTTTCGCTTATTCTTAAGTTTTTGTGACTATATAAGGGAAAAAATCCCTAGGGTTAAAGGGGGTCATGAGAGCTTGACTCCTTGAGCTAAAAAAAAATTTAGAGCCTAGAGAGAGGTAGAGAATCAAGGTTTTCATTCCAAATTAGGCAAAGAGCACACCAACTCTAGATTTTCCAGATTTGGGAAAATAAGAGTAGGAACTTGCTTCATCTTGTTCTTATTTTGTTTATTCTCTTTTAGCATCTTTATTATGGATTTTCTGGTTGTTAGGGATGTTAATAACGTTATGAGTGGCTAAGTTATTTGTTGAGATTACTTTTAAACTACTTATTGAACTCCTACTTTGTTGATTTGAATGAATGATGCTTTTGATGAATGTTGAGCTTATACCTTGCAATATATTGAGAAATTGAGTTGGGTAAATTGTGTAGGGTTGTACAATGAGAATTGGCATGCTATAGATCTACATTCATCAAGTTAATTGATTAGCTAGAGAGATATCTTGGTAATTAGTTGATTACTCATAGGATAACTTCATAACTAGTTGAATTGGTAGATTGATTTTGTAGATTGAGAGATTGCTTAATCATTTCCGTTCAATTTGGATAGGGGCAATTAATTATACCTTGAGAGAGGGTAGTTAATACATTAGGACATCTTAGGTGAGGAACAATTCAATTAACAATATAGGAGGGAGATAAGATAGGGAAAAAGTTATCTCTAATTGTTAAATCTTGAATTCTAAGTTTCTACACTTTTGCTTTATCATTTGTTCATTGTTAGTTGTTTGATTTAGTTTAATTTTTTTTAAGTTTATATTCATAAAAATTGGTTTTCAAATGAAACAACCTTAATTAAGTAACGTCTAAACACAATCTTTAAGGGATTGATATATGTTCTTTACTATAAGTTACACCCCATATACTTGCGGTTTTGAGCATAAAACTAGTGAATTGGTTTTGCAATCATCAATAATGTGACTCTAGCCTGTTAGATAGCAAAAGTAGTTGCAAAGGTAATGAATAGAGTTCCAAAGACCATCAGCGTATGAACATTCAAAGAATAGATGGTCCATATCATTAGGGACACTAAGACAGAGGCAACATATAGGGTTGAATGACGTTGCATATTTGATCCTATATAAAGTGAAGTTATTATAGTATCTCACGTATACTATTACTA
This sequence comes from Erythroxylum densum, assembly GCA_024678245.1. Taxonomy (NCBI): domain Eukaryota; kingdom Viridiplantae; phylum Streptophyta; class Magnoliopsida; order Malpighiales; family Erythroxylaceae; genus Erythroxylum; species Erythroxylum densum. The sequence continues at coordinate 35,062,186 of JANPWT010000008.1, read as the reverse complement.
TCACCTAAATAGTCATTTTCTCCTTATCATTACCTTTTAACTCTTGTTTGAAATATGTGATGTATGGATTAAATACTTCCTTTTAAAGTAAAATTACTAATATAATAAAGACCAATGTATAGTAACTAATTCTAACTATTAAATCAAACATAAAGGAATATTGGAAGATTATTTCATCAGTAATAGAAGTAAAAACATATGAACAAGTTAACCAATAAGGAGGGTTTGAAATAAGGAGTGGAAGACTTAAAATTCATGGATGAATAAATTGCTTATTGTTTTAATTGATATGATTAAAGTTAGTATAAATGTTACATGGATTACATCTTTTACAAAGGTTGTCGTATATGTTGCAAGCTATTAAAAATTGTACTACCTCTTTGCATTTTTATTTAGCAATATATATTATATAATACTTTTTATTTTCCAATTTGTAGCATGTATAAACTACAATTATTTTCTTTTCAATTACACATAATTTCTTTTTAATGAAATTTATGTCCATATTAATGTAATTATAATAGTCTTCACTTCATAATGTCTAATTCATAATTTCAAATTTTCCATGTTCACTATATTGTTTCCTATTCTGTCAACCTATATAGGATGTATATGAAATTACCATTTTAGAAAGTGATGATGGATTGAAATGATCTATAAGTTCATAACTAACTTATAAGTATGACTTTTTAAATAATTGGTTAAAAAATATTTAAAACTAAGGGTTTGATTATAAAAAATATTAGATTACTAATAAAATTATTTAAGTGTTAATACGAAATATTGGTGAGAAAAGTTGCAAAATAGAATTTGTTGAAGCTTTGGAGTTGATGTTTAAAACTTTGGATTTAATGCTTGAAATTTTGGATAAATGGACATAAATTGGATACACTGTTTTAAGACTTAATTTTCATGAATTAAGATGTCAAAATCATTATTCAATCTTTAGAGAAGTCATTTGAAGTCAAAAAAGTATTTTTTTTTGGAGAGTTTTAGAGCAGTTCAGAAAGGTGCCAAAGCATTAAAACAGTAAAGGAGCATTATTAGACTAAGAACATTTTGAATGGTCCATATAATGTTCAAACTAGATTGGCCAATAGTAAAATAAGTATTTTAAGGAACAAATAGTCATATTTTTATTATATGGACAAATTATATTGACAATATCTAGAAGTTCTAGAACAATTATAAGAAGCATCTCAAGGATAAAAAAAAGAGAGAAAAAAGAGCGAAAAAGAGGAATGAAATGTTCTAAAATTTAAAGTTTTGAGCTTGAATTGTTTAATTGTATTGTAGTTAGAGAAAACTTTGTGTAGTGAAAGAGTTATTTGTATCTAAAAATAGTTTGTGAAAATTGTAAGGCTGAAGTGTATTTTAGAGAGAGTAATAAACACTTAAGCCTTGTGTTATTTTCTCTTCACTATTGAAAGAGGTGTGTTGTAAGATTTGTCTTGTAATTTTGAAAAAATAATTCTAGCATTTTTCTAACCCACTAACGAAGAATGATAATGAAATAGAATTATTAAGAAAAGTTTAAGGACTAGATGTCGTCAAGGAGGAATGAACAAGTATAAATAACCATCTACATATCTATTACTTGAACCCCTTTAATTACTTGAATATTATACTTATTTGGACGATTATGTTTCTATATAATTATCCACATCTTGTTCATATTATAATGCATACCGTGAAAGTATAATTATACAAAATATATAGGTTGGATACATAAGATTGTAGTACTATTTTCTCTAAGAAACGAATAATACTTTAATATTGTCTGTAACATCACCACTTGTTTAAAAATGCCATATAGCTCAAGTGTATGTCCTACTAACTTAGTTACTTATCTATGGGCATGCCATTAGATGATTCATAGTACCTTGTAATTCAACTAATTAACTAATATTCATAATTAAATATCATTACTGACTAAATTTTTTATTTGTTCATATTATGTAGTTTTTTTATAAATCTTGTATTTTTAACCAATTTATGAAATCATTTTTTCATAAGAGTACAATTGTTTTATTGCCATACATATAAATTGTTTGATAAATTTACAAAATGGAGAAATCATCATCTTTTCATAATATTTCAATCTATAACAAAGCATAAAGTTTAACACCACTTTATCATATGTCATTTTCAAAATGGATATATAAGTTAAGTTTGCTGATATATTACATCAATTAGTCAACATTTTCATGAAGACCTTGAGTGGAGAATGATTTAGAACGATTCATAGGAAGATAAGAATGATTTATTCTCTCTTTTTATAATATTTTATTAGGACATTTTAGAGATGGAAAATTTTAAGAAAAACCCTTTACCATTAATTGATTCACAAAAATCGTAAGAAAATTATGAAAATATCAAATACACAACTTAGGGATGTTGTCAATTGTTTGGTCTAATCAATTAAACTTGCCTATATGGTGAATCCACTATTTGCTTAAATGGACTATATGGTTAACTGAAGGCGTTTTATTTTATTACCTCTAAATCTTTACTCTTTTTATCTTAAGCTTTTATATCCTTACAACATAATCGTCTATTGAGAAAAAACCCTTAAAGTATCTTAATTTAGTTTCTAGCTTAGAAAATCAAGTCCATAAGCATTATAAACTTAGGTTTCTTTTTCCCTATCATCCATATCTCACCATATTAACCATTTAAGCTAATTCTTCACTCATTACTACCATTGGATAAATGGTAAATTATTCCAAAATTAATCTATTTTCATCTTAATCTATTTATATATTCTGAAATTTGTAGATGAAGGGATTTATCATATAGTTTGGTTTGTTATTATTGGTTTAATATCCTTAATCTATCCATAAAAAATTATTTTGTCTTATCTATATCATACTATCTCCCAAGATGTTTTAAACAAATTGTTCATAAGACTCTTAGAGAATCAACTCCACATCATCACCATCTAAACTCAAAATTGGATATCATATTATTGATTTGAACATTTTTTGATCTTTTAGGAAGAGACATCAAATTCCCAACATGCAAATCAAGTCTGAGAATTGATCCTTGATACACATTTAAGACTGGCATTGGCTTTGTTTTGGATCTTTACTTTTTTTGAGTTATAATATAATCAACTTTTAACATGCTTCATAATTGGTGATAATTTGGCCCTTTTCTCGATGTGGACTAAAGAATGTCCAGAGTCGATTTTGTTTCGTGTTTTAGGCTTATCGTACCTAGCTCCTATGACTTCTCTAATTTTCAACCTCTTTAAGTTAGAATTGGCTTTTAAAGTCTTTCACAAATTTGTTGTTCATCCTTTTATCTTGTTAATAACTCAAAAACCTTATCAATTAGACGAATATGGAGAAAATTGAGTTATATCTTATATTTAATCGTTAAATTCATCACCTACAAGACAACAAACTAAATATAGAAAAAATAAAATACATATAAAACACATTATAAAGTTGCCGAATACAAACTAAATTAACCCCAACCTATATGTCAACCTATCATCCATGAGCGATGGTTTAGCATATTCCATCATTATTTTTCATTCTTCTCCCATATTTTCAAGTTATACTTTTAATGTATCTCTAAGTTCTTATTTAGTCTATTTACCTTGGTTATGACATAATACTCCTCACATTCTATATCTTCTTTAAGAAATGCTGATATGATTCTTATCATACCCCACTATTAACCCTAAAGTTATAGTAAACAAAAACAAAGGAAACAAAATAAGAAAAATCTATAAATAAAATATAAAGGAAACTAACAAAAATATAATAAGAAAAATAGTATCAATGATTAGAACTAGTTGCTTCCCTAATAACGAGACTTAAAATTTGATGAGTGTTATACATTGATATTAAAGTTTCTCCTTTTAAAAATGTATCATTCATTAACTAGACAACTGCACCTATCATTGGTAACCAATATAGGACAAATCCTATTAGAATGTGATATGGATTAAAAAGGATAACACTATTAACTAGTCTAATGATAATAAATAAAAAGATATTTTATGGTTTTTAATAATAAAATATAACATAAAACCAAAACCTAGACAGTAGCCAAAAAATCCAATGATAAGACAATTAACCAGAAAAGAATTAAACTAAATAGCTAAGTTTGGATAATTACTTCCTTAAGTAGTTCTTTTAACATCATGACTCAATTAACATAAATTGGATACATTATATAGACTAGCTGGATCTCTTAGACAGTAAAGTTACACTCTCAAGATATAAGCATCCACTCTTTAGTTGTTTAATCCATTTCTCTACTGTTGCAATTCCTTTTTAAATGTACTAAACTCTGCAAAATCATATAAAAGCTTTCACCCTGATATAGGAAGATTATATAGGAATCTTTTGAACACCTAGTCCTCTACCTAAATTGTGGTCCACTTCCAAGTAGGCTCTCTAGAATCATCCCAAGCTAATTTTAAATCAGATTTATACAAGTATATGAATAAATAAGCATTAAGACAAATTAAAGATAGCTCATAGAAATATATCTTATATAAAAAGTTAAAATCAAATTAATCCATACAAAAATAACCATTAGTATTTTTCTTATCTAAATGTATAAAAGTTCTTAACCATAAATCATGTTAAAAGCATTAAAATCAAAAGAAAGAAATAGAGACGTCATAATATAAATAAATCTAGATGATCTCACAATTCCCATCATCATCTTGATCTAATGATATCGACATCTAGATCTTAATTTTCTAATAGAAAAATAACTTACAAGTCACTTCTTATAGATAATAAATATGGAAAGACTTCGTGAAGCTGATGAGGAGTCAACTGATAGTGTGGTGGGGAAAGATCAATCTCAATCAATTTTGGGTCCTCATGAGCCTCTAAGGGGTGAAATACCAGTACTATTAGTACCTGGGGAGATGTTTCTAAAGCTCTTGCATGATATGATGACATTGATAGATAGAATGACTGTGCCTAAAGCTCCTATAGAAGATTTAAGAAAGAATAAGGTAGAAGAATTTTTGGGCATGACTCTAGAAGAATTTGATAAAGCAAAATATTGGTTAGATCGGACAAAAAGGGACAAGTCTCCACCAAATAAATGGTTACCTATGTAGTCTCTCTCTTGCAAGGGGCAATCTATGATTGGTTGGAAATTAGTCGTACTGCATCCTTAGATGCCTAACCCTCTAACTTGAGAGTTCTTTACCTAAGAGTTTAAGAAGAAATATATCACAGGAGCTTATAAAGAAGCTAAATGGAATTAGTTTTTGAATTTGAGACAAAGAAACCTATCCATGGATGAGTATGAAAAGGAGTTTAGCTAGGTCCGCAAGTATGCTCTAGAGCTTATTCTGACATAGGCATTTTGATGTCAACAATTTGAGGATGGATTGAATGATTCCATCAAAGAGTACTTAGTGGCAATAACTTCTCTACAACAAGTGAGATACTATCAACTGGTTATCAACTGGTTATCAACTGGTTAAAGTGGCTATCAAAATAAAAAGGTAAGGGATAGCTAAAAGAGAAAGGGCACAAAGGAGGAGTTTTTTCTAGAGGTGGCTCATCTTTGGACAAGAGGACCTGAGGACTCGCAGGGTGCATCCCTAGTAAAGTTAGTCTATAGTCTAGTCACCAGAGGAAGACGTTAGGGGTAGTCCACAATATCTAATACTAGTAAAGAGTCTTCAGCTAGATAGGGAGATGGATTAACAGAGTGCTCCCACTATGCCAGGAGACATTGGGGCACATATAGGTTTGATTGGGGCCTGTTTTAAATGTAGGGTACTGATCATCTAATGGCTAATTATCTACAAGGCTTGGAATAAAGTAGAGAACCTTAGGGGAGCAGAGGGCATCCAATGCACCCATTGCATTTAGAGGACGAGGTATAGGTAAAGGTGGACTAGGTCAGTCTAGGGCCACTTCGAGCACAATATCTGAGTCTATTGATTGTCCTACGACACCAGTCGGTCTAGCAATGGCATATTTTATGAATGCTCACAAGGAATGATATGTCCCAAAATTTATAGCTAGTATCTTCTCTCTCTTTGATTTTAATATGCATGAATTAATAGATCTCGGTTCCACTCATTCATACATTTGCATTGGGTGAGTGTGTGATAGAATGTTATCAGTAGATCAATTAGCCTATGATATATATGTGACTAGTCCATTGGGCCATAGTGTATATGTGAATAGAGTGTATGGGGATTGCCTTATTAGGATACATGAGAAATAATTTACTACTAATTTGATAGATCTAGCTTTCCATGAATTTGACTTAAACTTGGCCAGGGATTGGTTATTCAAGCACCAAGCTATAGTTGATTGTGCGTTTAAAACAATTGTGCTCAAAGATTCTGATGGTTCTGAAACAATAGAGCATGATATTTGGTTTAGTCCTTCAATAAAAAAGATTGTGAGGCATATGTAGCTTTAGTACTTGATTCATACTAGTAGTAAATGAGCTTCTAGAAGAGTTACCGGGTTTGCCACCCAAGAGGGAGGTAGAATTGTCTATTGAAATTGTACCTGATATTGCTTCTGTTTCAAGGGAATCTTATAGAATGGCTCCTATAAAGTTAAAAGAGTTGAAGATTCATTTATAGGAACTTTTGGACAAGGGTTTTATTTGGCCCAGTGTGTAACCATGAGGAGCATCAGTCCTTTTTATTAAGAAGAAGGATGACACCTTACGAATGTGCATAGAATATAGATAGTTGAACAAGGTGACTGTAAAGGATAAGTATCCATTGCCTATAATAAAAGAATTGTTTAATCAATTGAAAGGTGTCGGAGTGTTCTTTAGGATTGATTTATAGTTGGGATATTACGAGCTTCAGGTAAAGGATGTAGATGTTTCAAAGGACACATTCAGAACTTGATATAACCACTATGAGTTCTTAGTGATGCCTTTTAGGCTAACTAATGCACTAGCTACTTTTATGGATTTGATAAATAAGGTGTTTCGACCCTACTTATACTAATTTGTTGTAGTGTTTATAGATGATATAGTTTTATTTGAGGAATGAAGAGGATAATTGTGCTATGCACTTTGAGAGAGAAGTAGTTATTTGCGAAATTAAGCAAATGTGATTTTTCTTAAAGGAAGTTTCTTTCCTTGGGTATATCATCTCTTCAAACGGTATCAGGGTGGATCCCGATAAAATTAAGGCAATTGCTTATTGGAAGCCCCCCTTAGAATGTAACAAAAGTGAGGAGTTTGCTGGCTTAGCTAGTTATTATTAGTGATTTGTCAAAGGATTCTCAATAATTGCTTCTCCAATCACAAAGCCACTTTGGAAAGGCACAAGGTTTGAATGGAATGATATATACCAAGCTAGTTTTGATTAGTTAAAGAAGATGCTCACTAAAGCTCTAATGCTAACGCAACCAACTCCAAGTAAAGAGTATACAATGTATAGTGATGCTTCTAGCAATGATCTATGTTGTGTACTGATGCAGGATGGGAAATTGGTGGCTTATACCTTGAGACATTTAAAGCCACATGAACCAAACTACCCTACATATGATTTAGAATTGATAACAATAGTGTTTGCCTTAAAACTCTGGTGGCACTACTTATATGGGGAAAGATGTAGGGCATACACAGATCCAAAAAGTCTTAAATACCTGCTCACATAGAAGGAGTTCAATTTGAGGCAACAAGGCTGTGTAGAATTGTTTAAAGACTATGATTGTATATTTGACTACATATAGGGAAAGCTAATATGGTAGCAGATGCTTTGAGTAGGAAGTCTATTTTAACTCTGTTAGCACAATACAGTAGATGGAGCTTTGATAGCTTGATCAAAAGCAAGTCCTGACTTGAGACAGATGATAGTATATGCAAAAAAAGGTGATGCCAAGTTCCAATAGATTGGACAAGCATTATAAGAAGGGAAACAGACTAATTTTGTAGTGAAAGATGACGAAAGTCTATACTTCAAGAGTAGACTATATGTACTAGTAGTAAAGGACATGATGAAGAAGTTATTACATAAAGCCTATAATATTGTGTTCAGCATGCATCCTGGGGGTAACAAGATGTACCAGGACTTGAAACAACATTACTGGTGGCTAGGAATGAAGCATGATGTAGTGAACTATGTGTCCAAGTGCTTGACTTGTCAACAGGTGAAATCAAGTCTTGTTTGGCCTATTGAATCCTATCCCAATTCTACAATGGAAATTGGATAATATCACCATGGATATTGTTATAGGCCTTCCCTTCATATAAAGAAAGCATGATGTAGTATGGGTTATAATGCCGAGATTCACCAAATTAGCTCACTTTATGCTAGTCCCAATTGAAAATTGTATGGATCGTTAGCTGAGTTGTATGTGAATGAGATTGTTTGGCTACATGAAGCACCATTGTCAATTGTTTCTGACCAAGACCCATGATTTTGGAAAATTTTGCAAGTAGTTTTGGTTACTCAGCTGAGCTTTAGAATAGCCTTTCACCAAAAAATGGATAGGCAATCTGAGAGAGTTATACAATTGCTAGAAGATAGGTGTAAAGCATGTGTTACCTTTCACCCACAAATGGATGGGTAATTTGAGAGAGTTATACAACTACTAGAAGATAGGTGTAGATAATGTGTTATGGAATTTCTAGGCAGTTAGGATAGGTACATTTTGTTGATGGAATTTACCTACAATAATAGTTATCAGTCTATTATAGGCATGGCAACATATGAAGCATTATATGGAAAAAAAATGTAGAACCCCAATATATTGGACCTAATTGGCTAGAAACAAGATGATTGGGCCTGACAAAGTCAAAGACACAGAAGAGAAAGTAAGGGTTATTCAACAAATATTGAAGGCTACAAATGATAGACAAGAAACATATACTAATTTGAAGAGGAAAGATATTGGATATGATGTAGGTGACAATGCTTTCTTGAAAGTTTCACCTTGGAGAAAGGTGCTAAGATTCGGGAAAAAGGGAAAGCTTAGTCCGAGATTTATAGGTCCATATGAAATCCTTAAAAGGATTGGACCAGTGGCATATTGGTTGGTTCTTCCTATGGAAATATCCAAGTTGCACGATATCTTCCATGTCTCAATGCTACGGAGATACCGATTGGATGATTGACATATGTTACTACTACAAGAGATAAAGGTCCAACCAGATTTCTCATATGAAGAAGTGAAGGAAATCATGGCTAGAGAAGTGATATTGTTAAGGAATAAGCAAATTACTCTTATAAAGGTGCTTCGGCAACATCATGGAGTTGAAGAGGTAACTTAGCAACCCAAACTGATGATGAGAAGTCAGTACCTGCAGCTATTCAATATATATATGAATTTCGAGGGTGAAAATTTTTTTGAATGGGGGAGAAATTTAAGGCCCCAACATCCCTAGGAGCATTATAGTATGTCCAGGGTGTATTAAAAAGTGAACTTAAGGAACTAAGATTAAGCATAATAAGGGATATAATGGTAATTAATTTAAAAAGACAGGGGTAAATTGTTGATTCATTCATTTTGGCATAGACATGAGTAACTATATGTGAAATATGGACTAGAATGAAATCAATTAATGATGTTATATGGCAATGTGGGAATTGAAGGAAGAAGAAGGACCAAATGTGAAATTTGCCTAAAGTTAACATATGGTCCAATAGGATTGAAGCATGAGTGTGAGATTTCATGAAATGGTAATATAAGAGAGGAGAGAGGGATGATGAATGTGGGGTTTTAATTCAAAATTTTCCTCTTCTCATTTCCCCTTGATTTCATCTTCTTAATCACATCATTTTGCATACGGAATCAAGCTAATCCTAAGTGAAAATTAAGGTAAAAGTTAGTAGTTTTTCTTCTCATCTTCATCTTTTCTTGCTTTGCTCTTAAAGAGCTAGAATTATAAGGTTAGGATTGGGATTGAGATATGTATTTTTGGTGTTTCTGGTTGGTCAATCAAGCAAAGCTTAAAGGGAAGAGAAGGGAAAGTATTAGAAGAGATAGTTGACCAATTTCAAGGTTTGGGACTACACTTAATTTAATTTCTATTTGTGCATGTTTGAACGTGTACCAAGATTGATTTGGACATCGAATGGTTGCTAGAATAGTTTATTTGTGTTACTTTGCATGGAATTAGTTGAATATGATAAGAGAGTAACATTTATTTGAATTTTGTCTAGGTTCATTTGAACCAGTCCCATTGTTTTGGCCAAATTAGCCATAACTTAAGACATATCAAGAAGAATCTATAGAAGAGATGCGGACCTAATTTTGGCAATATGACATTAGAAATTGAGATTGGAAATGGTGACCTGATGTTGCTCTTGTTTTGGAGCAGCTAGAGGTATTTGGTACATATATCATGATTTAGAAGTCCAAATGGCTTGATTTTTTATGCTATAGAAGATAGAGACATAGGGGAACAATTTTTTACAAGACAAGCCTAATTTGAACGTTGGATATGTTGAAAATTACGGAGCAAGTCAAGATCGTTGTGTCATTGACTTCTAGACTTACTTGTTTGCCCATTTTTAGACCCCTCGTGTGCTAAGCTCAAATTGCACTATTTTGAGCTTTTTGCTTCCAATTTTTACCAAATCATATCCAATCCTTTTTGAATGTTTATGAAACTTTGCAAACATCTAGAAATAAATGAAATATAACCTACCATATGTCAATTGGGTGACTAAACATTGAAATTTAAGATTGAACATAATGCATGCTAAAGGAAATTTACATTTATATAGATGATTTATGCATATTTATTGCTTATATGTGTATAGTATGACTATACAAGCTTACAAACTAATTTTATGAACATAATTAAGTACAACTTAACATGATGTATATTTAAATGATGTATAGGAATTTATATACTGGAATTATGTAAATGCATATAGAAAAACAAAACATTTATGAAATAAATCATACGAGTACATATGATTTGTATACTATTTTAATGGTAGTAAGTTATAACTTGCTTGTATTAACTTAAATACAAATTTTATGATAAGTATCATATGATTTGTCAATACATTAATTATGAAATTGGCTAACAACTAAAGGAAAATGTTACAATGCCTACTTTATTGTCATGGTGGTGTATAGATAGGCATGCGTATAGGGTTATAGTGTAGCTGCTACAATTTGACACCAATGGTCTCTTCATTTCAACAGTATAGTGTTTCTATACTTTGATGCCATCAGGTATCTATAGTTCGATATTTTAGGGTATCTATAGTTTGATATCTTCGGATATCTATAGCTCCCGTTATCCACACCCATGGGAATGTGCAGGCCTAAAATAGAAAGTAAGTTAAATAGTTATAAATAAGAGATAGAGCATGACAACATAAATAATCTGTGTTAATGAGCGTTGAACATCAATATTTGGCTTATAAATGTCAATTTATGATGGATGAATAACATGTTGATGCATATTTACATTATGTACCTTGATTGATTATGCCATCATTATTTATGTGAGTTTATGATATCCATAAATGTGTGTGTGCTTGGCAGATCATTGCTATAAGTGGTTGTCCAAACTAAGTGTTTCTCCACTAAGCTTTTAAGCTGAGCATAGGTATTAATCTGTGCAGGTCAAAGTACTAGGAGTGAGGCATAAGGATCATCTTCGGGGGCCAAGGCTAATCACTAGAAGTAAATGTACTTTTGGAATGTACCTTTTTGGTTAAAGATGATTGTATATGTAATGAAGAAGCTTGTAATACTTTTGGATTATCGTATAAATGTAAAGATGTAATACTACTCTTAAGTGATAATGTTAAGTGATATGAAATTTTGTAATATGTATATGTACAACATTGAATAAACAAATGTGTTATGACAATTCCTATAAATGAATAGAAATATATGCCATAAATGTATGTAATAGAATTTGGATGTAATGTATGTGGCTAGTTATAAGTTTCATATAGGGGGTGTTATAATAAATGTACATACAATGCATATCACCTAAGGAACAAACAGTATATAACAATCACCTTAATTTCTTCACAATCTTTAGAAAATTACATAACAAAACTAAAAAAGCTAAATAAAATGATATAAGAATCCTAAATTTGAACACATGCATACCCGATTGAATGACTCCATCATTGTCACGATGAATAGGCATAGTTTTAACAATCAACAACTATTTCATTGGGCCATTGTCACCACCTCCATTTTCATCTACGTTCTCTTCAAGGTTCAAGGAAGTTTGACACAACACATAGTGTATACAATCACACGTTCATCAAATTGCTTCTTAACAAAAAATGAGATACAGATAACAAAGAAAAACATCTAATTTGAATCATACTAAAAACCTTAAAGAAGAAGATAGAAAATTGAAGAAAAGTGGTAATTAGAATTTGGTGATCAGATTTGTTGTACATATATTTATTCTTCATCAAAGATAATTATGTCAAATACCTCCCATCGAAGCTCATTTTTGCCATTGGAAACTATCTGCCAATTTGACATTTTGCAAATTTATATTAATGATTTTATTATGAAAAGGTAATAGAGACAAAAATAGGTCATAAATATAATCAATGTAGAAACAAAATGTGCAATTAAATAAGGAAACGAAAAGTTATATGAAGTTATATACAATTATCAAAATATTCATAAAAGAAGAAAATATCATCAAAACTTAATTTTTTAGCCAACCAAAAATCCCCTGTACAAGCACATTCTAAGTTTTCCACTCACCTTTGAAGATTAATAAAACCCAAGGCATATATCATAGATTAATAAGTGATCTAACATCTTTAAGAATAAAAGAATTCTTATTTGAATGTTCTTTTCACATCTAACACACTTATAAGATTATTAACGAACATCAATAAGTCAATATAACTGCTTGAAATTGAGTTTATAACCTACTCAATTTTGAATGTTGGGCCCCGAATTTTTTTATTATTTATTTATTGATTTACTTGATTTATTCTTTATTTATTCTTTAATTGTTTTAATTATGTGTATATATATAAATATATATTTTTATTGAGTCTTGGAATTAGCAAGTGTGATTGGGAATTAGAATTTTGAAATTAAAATGAAGGGTTAGGATTAAATTGGATTAAATTGTAGTAGGCTTGTGAGGAGGGGAGCCCAAAAGCATTTCAAGTGAGCTATAAGGAGACTTGAAAGTTTTGTGATGGGCTTTAAATTGAGAGCAAATGAATTAAGTCATTAAAAGGAGAAGAAGGTTGTCGTAAGAAATAAAGGAGAGAAGGCAAAAACGTGAGCCAAGGAGAAGGGAGCTTTCGGCTAGGAGGAAAGGGAGAGCCGTAGGAAGCTTGAAGGGAGGAAGAAAGAAGAAGAAAAATAAGAGAAATCTACTTATTGGAGGTAAGTTCTATCTTTGCTATGCTAGATTCAAGAATGGGATAAAATGGAGGTTAGGGTTTGTGTAGGGATTGAAGAAAGAAAGAAAGGAGAGAAAGGCGAAATCAATGGATTTGGGATTTCTAAGTTAAGGTTTTGGTTATTCTAGCATAGATGGCTTATGGGTAGGTTTGGTGTAAAGTTTATTTTATCTTTGCTTGATTTTAAATGCTAAGACTTTCCTTTAGAATGTATTTATTGAATGGAGTGTGGTTTAATTGAAGGAAATCAAGAAAACCCCACTCAAGACAAGGAGGAAGGGCAATCTTGAATTCGGATTCCGACGTTTAGGTGGGTAACATT
>JANPWT010000008.1:34894349-34906358 GCA_024678245.1 Erythroxylum densum | reverse complement strand
TCCCACACTTGCTCTCTAAAGAACATTAAGTTCTCCTTCATGTTCTTATTTCTTTGAGCTACCTTTCACAAGACTTGAGATTTGGGGTGTGAATTAGAGTGAGTAACTTTGGTAGCTACTCACAACATCAAAAAAGGGCAAATTAGGGTTTCTTGGAGTCATTAGAGTACAAGGTGGATTTGTAATGTAAGCAGAAGGACAAAGGGACTTGTCAACATAGGAAAGTTAGGGTTTCACCACACCTTCCAACAATTGTTATGTTCAACAAGATTGAATTTGCTCGACTAGTAAGAGAGAATTGCATTGACATGCTTATTTCATTCAATTAATTACGAAATTTTGGTCGGTTGAACTAGTGAAAAGAGGCTCCCTAAATAACCTTTAGTGTTAAAGGTTATTTGTTATGAGTCCTTAAAATTTTTTGTGAAACTCATTCAATGGCCTTTTACTAATTGGCGTGGATGTGATCTTCGTAAGAGTGACGGATCGTTAGGTAATTTACGTGAAACAGACACTAGGTAGGTTAGTAAACAATTGAGAGTTTTTTTTTTCTTCCAATTTTCATCTTAATGATAGGAGTAGCGAATAACCCCATTATTAAAAAACAATTGCCAAAATCCTTCATTTTAATTATGTCACAGTACAAGTAGTCTTGTGAGCATCAATGTGGACAGGAGCTGGATCACATTTCTAACCTCAAAGGTTGGTACGATTGGTTGAATTTGTTAGATTCTTTAGTCATTCACTTGACCAAACAACATCGAAATGTTCCTTTAAATTAAATAAAAGTTTAGAGGAATATTAAAAAAAATCCTACGATACCATTCATAGAGTGCAAATTGATAAAGTTAGCCTAGAACGATACCTCCTATAGGTTCCATATAAAGCATATATAACAACTTGGTGGAGGTTAATTAGCATTAAATTTCTATTGGCAACAATAATAACTCCCGAGAAGTCTTGTTGTCTAAAAATACACAATTTTATTTCTAATTAGTAGAAAAATTATTTACGATAGATTTACTTGAGAAATAAATAAAATAAAATAAAAATACATATTAAAATAATAAACACAATAACTTATAAGAAGTCTCGTTATAAAAGTCATGAGGAAATTTAAAAGTACACAATTTTACCACTAATTAGTAGAGAAGTTGTTTATAATAGATGTAAATGAAAAATAAATAAAATAAAATAAAAGATAATATTAAAATAATTAAAAATAAAAACATTCCTATATGTAGATAATAATATAATGAGAATTAATTAATTTTAAAACATATATATTTTATTAAAATTTATTAATATAAAAGTATAATTACAAAAATAAAAATATGATGATAAAATCAAATATATTTTAATTTTCAGTTTTTTATTACAAATTTCAACTAAATTTTTTTTTTAATTTTTCTATTAAAAATCTCGATCACAAATCTTTATTTTTAATTAAAAATGAAATTAAAAACCATTAAAAAATAGATGTGAACGATATTTGACTAATATAAAAAAAATAGATGAGCGTGACAATTTAATTACGACATTGGTATATAAAAAATAAAAATCATTTAAAGAAAGAAAATAAGAAAAGTACGGCGTCTAGCGTAAGCTAATATTTTTTCTTTTTTCTTTTTGAAGAAAGCAGAGAGTGAAATGAATCGAATGGTGAGAAATAAGTTGTTGCGTTAATATAAGGCCCAAACGCAAAAAGCAGGCACAGGCAGGCTGGATTTGTATAAGAGCTTCTCCACCATTCGCCCTCTCTCTCTCTCTCGCTCTCGTCTATGGTACTTACAACTTTTCTCTCTTTTCGTTTTCTGCCATTTTTCTGTGTTCTACAGATGTTTGATTGGATTTAATATCTTAGTTTTCTTTTTAATCTTTCGATGCGCTTTTTATAATAAATTGGATTGGATGTGCAGGCTTTACCTAATCAACAGACTGTAGATTATCCGAGCTTCAAGCTCGTCATTGTTGGCGATGGAGGCACTGGTATATTTTTCTGTCTTCCTTCTTTCTCTTTGTTGCAAATTTCATGCTTTTTTTATTTTTTGTGAATTAGGGTTTACAGTTGTTGATTGCATAAGGATTAATTTTAACGCAATTATGATTAGGCGACCTCTTCTTGTTCAGCAAATGTTTCATAGGGTGACATGAATAGGGATAAATGCATTTTTTTTCTTTGTTCCTCAT
This sequence comes from Erythroxylum densum, assembly GCA_024678245.1. Taxonomy (NCBI): domain Eukaryota; kingdom Viridiplantae; phylum Streptophyta; class Magnoliopsida; order Malpighiales; family Erythroxylaceae; genus Erythroxylum; species Erythroxylum densum. The sequence continues at coordinate 34,904,168 of JANPWT010000008.1, read as the reverse complement.
TCGTTTTGCTTTTTAATTATTTTGATGACTTTCCGGTGATGTGTTGCTTCTGGTAACTAATGGTTTATGGCCCCTAACCACAAATATATGTGTTTTGGGCTGAGCTTAAACTGTTATGTGTGGTTTCAGGAAAGACCACGTTTGTGAAGAGGCATTTGACTGGAGAGTTTGAAAAGAAATATGAACGTGAGTGTTGATAGTTTAAATAGTTCTTAATTTAGCTTTTGTTTCGGATGATTTTGTTGCCCATTTTCTAACTTTATGTCTTCATTGCTTTGTCTAGCAACAATTGGTGTGGAAGTTCATCCTTTGGATTTCTTCACAAATTGTGGGAGAATCCGATTCTATTGCTGGGATACAGCTGGGCAAGAGAAATTTGGTGGTCTTAGAGATGGTTACTAGTAAGTTTGTTGCATTTATCATTATTAGTTTCATGGATGATTTTGGAAAGCCTTTTTCTTTTTGCATTATACTTTATTCCAAATGTACCATTGCAACTTTATCATTGACATGTTTTGAAGTAGCTTTTATGTACCAGCCCCAGTAACTTTTGGAAGTATATGTTCACATGTATATGCTTGTTGCTTATATTTTTTTTTCATCGACATTTGCATAATTGTCAAGCACTTTATCCAGTCACTAAAGAGATGCATAATTTGCATCCCATTTGTTCTAGCAAATATGAAATTATAGATGTTCAGGTATGCATATTTTTCATTGCCTCTCTATTGACACTTCACCTATAGTACTATGTCAAGCGATACCAGTGAAATAAGTCTCATCCCAAAAATGGAAACTGTCTAACTATGCATTGATTTTTGGATTTCTGTTATATAGTGAGATTTAAATTGAAATTATGTTGACAGAATTAACAGGAAAAGACAAATGTAAACATTTCCTTTTTATTGTTTTATAGTCCTTGATTTTTTTACCGCTTGCAGTCTCAATTGTTTATTCGAGTCCGGTACTTGTGGTTTTTTATAGGAATGCTTATGTGATGGTTTAACAATCATACTTCCCCTTTGCAGCATCCATGGTCAGTGTGCCATCATTATGTTTGATGTTACAGCTCGCTTGACATACAAAAATGTGCCAACATGGCATCGTGATCTCTGCCGGTTCGTGATAGTCTTTTTCGTGGAATTTTCCCTAATATTTTTTAATGAGATTGTTATGATGATCTCATGTTGACATTGTGATATATCGTGAACTTGTCTCTTAGGGTGTGCGAGAACATACCCATTGTTCTTTGTGGGAACAAAGTTGATGTCAAAAACAGGCAGGTGAAGGCCAAACAAGTTACATTCCACAGAAAGAAAAATCTTCAATACTATGAAATTTCTGCCAAGAGCAACTATAACTTTGAGAAACCATTTCTTTACCTTGCACGCAAGCTTGCTGGGTAATAAGTGTTGTGTTTATTTTAATAGCTCGCTTGATAAATAACCTATTCTTGATTCTTGATCATGGGTTATATTTTGACAATTTCAGGGACCCTAACCTTCACTTTGTAGAGTCCCCTGCTCTTGCTCCTCCGGAAGTACCCATTGATTTGGCTGCACAGCAACAGTAAGAGCACTCTTTCTTGCAAGCCTGCTTTTCTTTTTCATGTTTGAAGGGCATAAGATTTCATTTGTATACCTGAATCAGGAGTTACATCTGAAACCACATAACTTAGTTCCCTGCATCTCGTTGCTCCATCATGTCACCCAATCCACCAACGTTACAACTACTTTCCTTTTGCTTTCACTTCTGAAAGGATATGTAGACATACAATCTCTATAATGGTTTGCTCTAATTTGCCATTTTAATGAATTTGAAGTACCACATTATTATTATAAAAAAGAAAGTATCACGTAATAGGATGACCTTGCTTGAAAGCTGTAAGTTGAATCTTTTGTGTTCATGCATTTTTTTAACCTATTCAAGCCAAACTTAAGACCCTGATTGTGGTCTTTCTGCTTTTTGCTGTCATTGATTCTTTATTATGTAGGCATGAAGCTGAGCTTCAGCAAGCTGCTGCACAGCCTCTCCCGGATGATGACGATGACACATTTGAGTAGGTGGCTGTTGTGTATGCGGGAGTTGTTCTTTTCTTATTCTACTATGTTGTCGGCTGCTATCTTATGCAAATATTTCGATACATAATGTAGCTATGAAGATGGGTGCCCAAGTAGGACTGCAATTTTAGGTTTAGGATTTTCTTTACTTTTATTTGAGTTGCCCCTGTCAGCATTATAGTGTCACCATTGGATGATATGTTTGTATTTCTTTTTGTCCTTAAATCCGTTTGGGAATACCAAATTTGGAAACTTGGTAATTGCATCCCATGATTGTTCTGTGCCAATTACCTAATGGACTATATATTAATGGCATTAGTTCACAAGCTAAGTATCCTGACTGACAGACGGAAATTCAGAGAAAAAAGTACCTGGAATGATACTTGTAATGGACCTCAATCGTTACAGTCATGGTGTGAAAACGAAAAGCGTGCAAAGTTTTGATGAACTGGAGATGGAGATGGAGATGAAGATGGAGATTGAAATTTGTATTTGGGCCTTGCAGGCCCGGATCTCCACTTAAAGAGATATGGTTATGGCAGTTGTTATGGGGATATTGTGTTACGGACCTTATGGTTTTAGTCTAGAAGAATGAAGAGTAGTTCAGATGAAGTTGCGGTAGAAGACTCGAAGTGATCGTTAGTTGGGCGGTCGCCATTTTAAACATTTTAAACATTACTTCCAATGATAAAATAGTACCCTGCAACTGGAATGAACATTCTCGACCACGATTGCCAGCCTCACACTGAGTTATCCATGCTTTGAAATTTAAATAAGACGTTGTGGCGGGGGTATTTGTTCTAACAAAAGGAACCAAAAATATCAAATTTGGTGCTTTAGTGCAATGAATTCACTCTAAGAAAGACACCAAAATTTAACATCAAAATGATGTAATAAATAGTAATATATCAAATTTGGCATCAAAAGTTATAAAAAGACAACTTTGTTCATTTTCTTTTTAACGTATTCTTTTTATGTCTTTATCACAATTTGATATATTTACATAATTACCAAAATAATTAAATTTAAAATATATATTATTTTACACAAAATATATCATTACAAAGATGTCATTGAGACATTTAAAATGACACTATTATCGAATAAAATATTAAATTTATTTTTAATATTTATTTATAATTCTTATTTATAAATTTTATAAATTCATGTATAAAATATGTTAAGAATAAAAAATAAATTTGAAATAAAAGGTACATAAATTTAAACCACAACATTGATTTAAAAAATTAAAACTCAACGAAAATATTTGAAATTACAACCAGACTAAAATAAATTACAATTACAATCAAACTCGAGATTATAATCAAACTAAAATTACAACAATCAAATTAAAAGTAAAACTAAAGTGCTTGAGAATATTAATTTAACATAAATAATTAATAGTTTAGAAGGTCATCCACATTTCTTCCAAAATCAAAATATTGGCTAAAATCACTAGTTAAGCCAACTTCTCCTCGGAATTCTCCTTCTTAAGCTCTTTTTGTATAAATTTTTGTTTGTTCATTTATGAAAAGCTCATGCATCACTAAATCTTTGATGGAATTCAGATCTTTGCATGAAATTTTATTATCTTCCTGTCTTTGTCACGGCTCTAATTTTTTGCCTCATTTTGAGCTCGTAATAACTGAAGTTTATAATTTTTTTTAGAGGAGATTAACTTTCATGAAACATTCATTTTATTTCTTTATTCATGGATATAAAAAGTTTTTTTATTTCCTCATTTTGTTCCTTTTTATTTTTTCTTTCTTCCTCTCAATAAGATGATGATCTTTATCATTTCTTTCAATAAATTGATCTTCAACTTCAAAATCATTATTTAAATCAATATAAAATGATGATTATTGTATCACCCCACTCCCATCTAACACTTTCATCTGCACCCTTTAGACAAACGTGTACATACCTGATAGAAATTGTGTGTTAACCATTTCACCTTCACTATATCACATGGCATTGTAAGTAAAACCATAATTAACACATTGTCTGAAAACTAAAATTTTTCTCATTTCATTTCTCAAACTATAATTCACACTATAGCATTAACCATCATCCATATTTTGCAATGTCAACCTAGAGTGTTTACAACTCAGTCTACATAACATGTTACATACATAAGGAAACTAAACAAAAATTAAAACAAACTATTTCCTCAATCCTAGCTGATCGACTTTTGAGCCATATTTGATCTCCACAAGTTATACAAAATCACTTCTATGCAGTCTTAGAAGCTAGGTCGTCGCTCTCTCGAATTTGAAATTGTGAACGTTGCTACTTTGATGAGTTTTGTAAACTCAGCAAAGTAACCACCCTCGATGGCTTACTCTTGTCATATAACACACAACAAATCATGTTATCATGTAATTCACATCAACTTGATTTTTGTCAAGTAATATCACATATCACATATCACTTGATCACATTTGTTATATTTCAAAAACAAAATTCAAACATTTCATCATTTCAGTACAATTTTGCAGAACATACACATTGACAAATTATCACATATTTCATACACAAAGTTCTCAAAACTTTGCAATCATTCAATTTATTTATATCATATGTGTATGCAATGTTATGAGACTCGATTTCATTTATTTCATTGTTATGACTGTATGCCTTTTTCACTGTCCAGTATATGTTATGGATACCAGGCTTTTTCATACTGTTCCTTATCCGTTGGGGATATAGGGCTCTTTGTACACATTGAGCCTTAGGCTCTAATCACGAAAGTCTGAGCTTTAAGCTCTTTTTAACTGACGATATCAATCACTACTGTCTCTATATTTCATGCATTGGAATGAAATGCATTCCTCAATTTCATTCATCACATTTGATCAATTATATTTGCATTCATGTTCTTGTTCACAATAATCATCGGAATAGGTCCGGCATGAACATTCAAGTTGAGAACCATGTAGTCAATCTCATTCACATTCAAGTACACTTCCAATATTTTAATCATGCATCAAAACTCCCCGAACATTTCATGTCTGGAATTCAGTACAAAATTTAGCACACATTCATCAATATCAAATTCAATTCAGTAATAAACAAAACAAGTCAAGGTGAGATCATCTTAGGTTACTCACAATTACTCCCTTTTTGCTTATTGCCTTAAAATTCCGGCAATATCTGAAAATGGTCGCTCTACTTGCTCTTCTATATGCAATCAAATACAATTTCATGTTACCACATTGTTCATGTAACTAAATATGCATTTTTATAAATGTATTATGTAACATGTATGTTCAATGACATATGCCCAAGTATACTTATGTAATAAACCAATGCAAAGATCAATTATGCTCCAAATGTGTAAAAATTCATAAACTCATTAACTATTCTAGCTTGTTTTTCAACACAGATTTTCAGGTCTACTTTACATGATCATTATGACAAGGAAAATGATGTATTTATGTAACAGTTTCTTCTAGACAATTGTTCCCCTGTGCCTTAAGTTTCTAATGTCACCAAGATCATACAATCTAGTTTATGATCATGCATTCAATTAGCACAATTCATATCTCTCAATTCCAATATCCAAAAATTACAAACTTTATACCAATTGAAAGCTAAGAGAATAAGCTACAAATTTTGTGAAGACATCTTTGTCTGATTCAACCTACGTCAACACAGTTTATTTGATAAAAATAAGACATGATTTCTGTCATGGGTAGTGTTATATCCTAAGCCAAGACTCAATTTCAAGACCTTAAAGAATAGAATTCAAATTCAATTTCTTCTTAAAAATTGTAGCCAAATGTCTCTAGGTCAATTTAAATCAAGAATAATCTCATTTGAAAAATCTACAGATAAAAATATAGCCAAAATATCGAAGCATGATCAGTGAAATCATTCCAGTTAACAATATTCTAGCACTCTCACCATTTTCATCCTAAATTTATCATTCAATCTTTTCCTAATGGATTCATATCTTCATAAATTTTCGTGGAGATGAAGAACAATGTGTTATGAGTCTATTGGTTCTAGTTTCATGTCATTTAGATGTCAGGAAAAGAAGTTATAACAAAAAGAACAAAGGATGTTCAGTGAAAACACTATAGCTAACATATTCCAACAATTTTTCTTCACCAATATCACCATACATTTCAGTCCAATTCAAACATTATTCTCCTACCATTTAACATGACTTAAAGTTCATATTGTTACTTACCTATTAGATTTCCAATTGAACACAAAACTTCAGATTAAAGCAAGTCTCCAATCATGCAAGATCAATCACGAACTCTTGGTGAAAATAGAATGTGAATAACAATATGAAGAGCACTTTCAGCTGGTTTTCTTGGCTATTTTGTGTAAGGTAAAAAGCTAGTTTTGGTACAACAATTTGGTTAGGGTTCAGGAAAAATACAGAAAAAATTGGAAGCAATTTCGGCGGACAAAGGTGAGGAAATCAGCAGAAACATTACTGCTGAAATCTGCTCCATCAATATGCTAGGTGTAAACTTCTAAACTCACCATATATCCTAAGGCTTGCTAGCCATTTATTCAACAATTATGTTTCCACTAATCCACTCATTATGCTTCCATTTGTCTCTTGCAAATCAGCCCAAATGTCCCTACAAGATTGATCCACCTGTCACATGCTAATTGATCCAATTGTCATTTAATTACTAGTCTATTTGTCACCAATTTAACTATATCAAATGTTACTCAATTTTAGGCTTAATCATTCTAATTTTTCATGCATCAATTTATCCTACCACTTGGCATTTTTCTAGTCCAAATGTATATTTTAATCTATCAATTTTTCGGTCCATAACATTTAATTCCAAATCCAATAATACTAAAATTCAAGACATATCAAACACAATTCACATCATAATCACTTAACATTTTTCATACCCTGGAATAAGTCAATGAATACATTTACAATTATGTTAATATATCAAAAATAAATTTTCACGTGTATGTGAATACTCAATTATACATAAGCATGCAATGCACTTCTAATTTCTCAATGTCCTCTCATATTCACCATTCTCTCCCTAACATGGGATGTTACAATGATCCTATTGTCTTATTTGATTTTTGAGATTTAGAAGGTGGCATTTCATTACACTTAGATCGTTTTTTTATGACCTCACGCTTTCTCTTTGCTAGTATCAGTATATTTTTCTATATTTTTTAGGATTAACCATACATGATCAAATTTGAAGTCTTTTTGAAATTTTAGATCTTGAATGAGTAAATCTTTTGCTTTCTTGAACTGTAATGCAATAATGTAACTTAAGTTAGATTTTAAAGTATAAATCAAACGTATTGCAATTCACACAAAGATTAAAAAAAAATAAAGCACTTACAATATCTTGTTCATAAGCACCACTTGGATTTTCAATTTGTCGAACACATCCTCTAAATTTTCCAATATTTGTTATTATAGTTTGTCATCGAGCTTGTAAAGATCTCCAAGGTCAAACAGTTGTGATATGATTTGGTAGCATTTGATGGTACTCAATTATGATACGAGACCAAAATTAAGCCATAGATTGATCTCTACTAGTGACTGGGTCTTGTGAAACATTAAGACATACATGGCACAAGACTTGATCTTCTTCAATTGAATATGATGTACTTCGACAGGTATTTGAAGGCTTTACACCAAAATTTGAGCTTGCCATTTATTGAATAGGTTTAAAAGAGTGTTATATTTTAGGATTTCAAAGAGTGTTAAATGAAACGAGGGTATCAGTTTAGTAGAACAAATAAACTATTTATAGAGATGTTATGGAAAAGATAAGAATACTAATAAACGGTTGAATGAATGCAATCTAATCTAACGACTACGAAGAGATAGAGTTAGATTTTTTGTAGAGATTCCTTATTTTGTCTTGAATATTATGTGAATAGGATACGAGTATTAATAAATGATTGAGATGAATTCAATTTAATCCAACGGTTGGGAAGAGATAAAGCTGGATTTTTTAGCAGAGATTCCTTATCTTGTCTTGGATATTTAGTAGATAGGATACGAATACTAATGAACGACTAAGATGAATACAATCTAATCCAATGGCTAGAAAGAGATAGAGTTAGATTTTTGCAGAGATTCCTTATCTTATCTTAGAAATTTTGTGGATAGGAAAATAATACTAACTAACGGTTGAGATGAATGCAATTTAATCTAACAGTTGGGAAGAGATAGAGTTAGATTTTTTTGCAGAGATTCCTTATCTTGTTTTGAATTATTTCCTATATAAGGGAATAAATCACTAGCAGATTCTTCTTTGAACCCTTCATCATATTTGTCTACAACCATGAGTATTAATGATAGTACTTCTCATATATCATCCTCATCATCGGAGGACGAATTAGATCTCACTTCTGCAATATTAGCACAAAACAAAGCGTTACTACTATATACACCAGTAACAACCTTGCAATGGATTACTATATGAACAATATAGTGAACCAGCTAAAGTACAAAAGCTTAATCTCTGGTCATAAAGTAATTTATCGTGATCATGCTGCAGTAGATCAAAAACTGTGGGATGATTATTTTACAGAAAATCCAAGATATAATGCAGCAATATTTCGCAGGCAATTTTGAATGAGTCATAATTTATTCCTATGACTTATTGATGTTGTTAAAGGTCATGACGACTACTTTATGCAATGGAGAGGTGGATGTGGTTGTCTAGTTTACAAAAAGTAACAACAACATTTTGAATGTTGATGTATGGTGTATCAGCTGATTCAACTGATGAATATATTAAAATTGGAGAATTAACTACAATTGAAAGTACAAAATGGTTTTGTCGAGCCATTGTAGAGGTCTCTGGACAAAATTTTCTAAGAGCACCGGATGCTAATGACATTGCAAGATTGCTTAAAATTAATGAAGAACGTAATTTTCCAAGGATGTTAGGGAGCTTAGATTGCAGAACTGGACATGGCAAAATTGTCCAACAGCTTAGGCAAGACAATATAGTGGGCATAGTGGATTCCAAACATTATTCTTAAAGTTGTAGCTGATTATGATTTGTGGATATGGCATGCACATTTTGGTTGCCAAGGTCAGATAATAACATTAATGTGTTAGAGGCATCTCACTTGTTCGCAAACCTTGCCAAATGTGTAGCACCTTTTGATCATTATGTTATTCGAGGAAAAGTGTACGATGTTGGATATTATCTAGCAGATAGTATTTATCCAAAACGGTTTACCTTGGTACTAACTATTTATGATTCCCGAGACTCAAAAAGAAATTATTCGCGAAGATGCAAGAAGCATGTAAGAAGGATGTTGAGCATGCATTTGGAGTTTTCCAGTCACGATTTGCAATTATCAAGGGACCGACACATTTTTGAAAAAAATTCATATCACATAATATTATGTCAGTATGCATTGTAATGCACAATATGATCATTAAGGATGAATGTGATACTCAAGCGGCCATACAAGATTGGAGCAAAACGCTAGCTTTTGAAATTAATATTAATAGAGATAATACAATTATATTTCAAGAATTCCTTGTTAGACATAAGTAAATTAATGATAAAAAAGCTCATTATGAACTTTGTAATGTATTGAATGAACATTTGTAGGAACGATATGATAATTCAGAGGATTAGAGGTTAAATGTGCAATAAAAATATTATATTTGTGGGTATTATTAATTTGTTGTTATAATAATATTAATTATATTTTTAAATAATCTTAATTTAATATGAAGTATATATTAATGAATTAAGAATAATGATTTTATTTTAATTTT
>JANPWT010000008.1:34851527-34862515 GCA_024678245.1 Erythroxylum densum | reverse complement strand
AAAAGATTAAAAAGGTAATATTTGTGATTCTTTTATATTCTATTACATTGCTTCCATTTTAATTAAAAAATCAAAATTTTTCATCTTATGATCTTTTAAGGTTTGTCTATCTCTACTTTTATGTTATATATTTTCTTTATTTAATTCCATTTTCTTATCATTCATACCAATTTTTCTCATGGTTGTCAGAAAAAGAAAAGAAAAGAGAGAAAGTGGTTCAGGAATGATTACATTAAGAAACTATTTGTAATTATAGATCGAAAGTTTTGCTAATCTTTCATTTTTATTTGATTTTTTTTATTTCTTACTTAACCCTTGAGTTATTTTATCAACTTAAACAATAACTCTTAGGTTTTTAAATTTTACAATAATGATTTCTTATTTAAGTTTATCTAGTTCTTTAAAGAACTTTTGAAGGAAGAAATATGAGCGATTTGTTATCTTTGAGAGTAAAACATGTGAGGGAGTGTGTAAAGTAAAATTCTTTACTAACTTGTCTTCTAGCTTTCAAATATGTTTTATAAAGGCATTTTATCATCAAAGGAGGTGAAAGACAACCTATACTTTACACAAGCCAAATAATAAAATTTTGAGAGGATGAATATGATGCATACTCAGGTTAAGGACATCATAAAGAGGCAATCATAGTAGATTGATGAATTACAAGATAGATGAAACCCTAAGTCTGTAATAATGGTAGGCATATTAGGCATAATCTAATAGCCCCAATAAAGGATAATTATGAAAATTATGAACATAGTGCTAATGATGTTGATCTAGCCTTTAAGGTTAAGAGGGGCATGTTTAGAACTTTGAGAGGAGTTATGTATAATTGGGAACATAAGAAGGAGCCTAAAGTTTAGAAGGAGTGAATGGAAATCTTGGCAGCAACAAGATGACTATACCTTCCTCTAAGGTAAAAAATGATTTTGGATCTTATTTTGAGGGGGAGATAGAATTGATCTTTGAGTGACCTATATAGACTTGGATTAAATTAAAGGCTTTTATGAGGAAAAGATTTATGTTGAACCATTATTATAGAGAGCTAGTACAATCTACTAATTATTCTATAATTTGGTAGGATTTGGTGCTTGTTGTTTAAAGGAGAAATTATGAGTGAATTATATAAACTTACAATGAATTAAAGGCTCTTATGAGAAAAAGATTTTTCTTAAGCCATTATTATAAAGATTTATATCAGAGGCTGCAATATCTTATCCAAGGATTAAATAATGTGGTAGAATAAAATAAGTCGATAGAACTAAAGATTATATCCAATATAGAAGAGAGCAAAGAAGCAATTATAACAAGGTTCTTCGATGGGTTGACTAAATAATATAATGAAGTTAAAACACTATGTAAAGTTGAAAGATATGGTGCATATAGCTATGAAGAAGGAGAGATAGCTAGAGAATAAAGGAAAATCTAAGTAATCCACTAATACTAGTGATGATAAGGGTTCTTCTGAAGAAAAAACTGAGCTACTAGAAGCTAATGATGATGCTTACAATCTAAACACAGTTAAAATTAATTTTCAAGTTTCTCAAAATAAAGAGGTTAAATCTTTAGTGGGAACAAGGAATATTGCATATTAATTCCCAAATGAGAGGTTATGATCATGAAAGATGATGGAGATGTGAAGACTACAAAGGACTCTGAAGGATAGAAACCTAGGCTAATAGTTGACAATTCTACAAATAAAAAGATAAGGTGTATTGTTGAGGTTGAGGTGTGTATCACTTAGAGAGTATAAGTCTTTAACTATAAGAGGATGAGTTATGATAAAAAGAGGTAAAGCATATTCCATACTAGATGTAACATTTATGAGAAAGTATATAGTGTGATTATTAATAGAGGAAGTTACACTAATATGTTAACACTAGCTTTATAGAGAAGTTGAGTTTGTCTATTATGAAAAATCCAAAACCATATAAGCTTAAATGGCTTAATGAATATGGGGAAATCAAGGTGGATAAGTAGATGTTGATTTCATTTGATATTGGAAGGCATCAAGATGAAGTACTATATAATATCGAGCCCATGGATATTGGCCATATAAACCTTAGGATTTTGAAAGAAGGACCATAAAGTATGTGTTTAAATTTAGTAGTTCTTTTTTTCTAAATGATAAACCCATTACACTTATACTATTAACACCTAATAATGTCTATAAATAAAAATTTGGGATTGAAAAGAGAGAGTAAAAAGAAGAGTAGTGAGACTGAGAGGGGGTAGTCGATATATTAAGAGTGCCTTTTATACAAACCAATCTATAATTGTACCTTTGTATAAAGAGGCTTATTTTCCTTTTAATCTAGTTAAATATTCAAAGATAAATCCTTTAAATAATTAGGGTATGATGCAAGCAAAACTAGCATAAAATAGGTTAGTAAATTGTATCCAAGCTTGGGATAATAAAAATGAGTTAGAGGAAAATTGAAGAAAAAACACTTATCTTTGGCTAAATATGATCTTCAACATAAGCATAACCCAGATCATACACAACTTCCCAAAGATATAAAAGGATCCATAATCTTAGACTTAAGTGTGCTCATATCGTGTTTCACAACATTAAATATCTATAGTCAACATAACCTAACCTGTGATTATGGTATAAATCGTGTCTAATTTAAATACTTGTTCTTAATTTTTATATTTGAGGTGTGATTCTTTTACTTTGAGATAATTTTTGAGATGTTTATTTATTTGAACCATTAGAATTTCTTTACTTTGTTCTTCATTGAACTTAGAACTTATCAAATAATTATTTCGTCATATCATTCAAATACTTTATGAATTTCATTATTAATTCCTTATAATTAAAGTGTTAATTATTTCATACATCTATTTTTTCTATATTAGGTTTGAAATAAAATTGTTTATGGTTTCTTTATTGTAAATTCTTAGATACACTTTTGGAAAGTGATTAGAGGATTATATATGAAATAAATAGAGGTTATAAAGGGACATGTAAATGTCATCTTTTCTTGATCTTATAAACCAATTGTAATAGGAAAATACCTTGAACTACTCTCAAGAAGCAATAATAAGCACGACCAACTAATTTCCTAAGCATTTGATCAAGAAAGTGCAAAGGCAAGTGGTCCTTATGAGTTATAGAATTTAAATTTCCTTTAATGTATGTAGATTGACAACCCATTTTAAATTTGGGTAGGCACTAACTCAACATTTTGGCTCTTGAAAATCATTATTTCCATCATCTTAGGATCCATTTGAATTGAGCTAACCATTGTTATCTAAAATAGGATCAACACTCTAACCTTAAGAATTTCAACGATTTCCTACTCACTATAATAATCATTAGTAGTTTTAGTCTTCTTTTTAATTGATGGATAGGTTTGAATCTTGCTTATAATAGGATGTGATGCATACATATGGATAAATTGATTCCTTTAATCTTTGTAATTTTCTATCTAATATTTTTCTTTTTATTTTTGAGGTCTTACACAAGCTTCTCCTCTTTTGATGCACTCAGATGATTGGAAATGATCAATAGTAGTGTCTCTTTATCCCTAAGAGCATACATGTTAAATGGTTAAGGGGAGTTTTCAAATTTGGAATTGGTGGCTACAAAATAAAAGGTAATGATCTCATATTAGAAACTAACATTGGAATATAAGAAACAATACTTAATGATTTTAATTTTGGAAAATCATTAAACATTATAATAGTTTCCTATATATCATTTCTGAAGGAGATGTCCTCTGTTCCTTCCTGAAGTTGATCAAAGAAGAAAATTCCAAATTTTGTTTTTCTTTAAGTTTAAAGACTTTAAATGTTAAAGATTCAATTATAAAAATCAAATAAATAATATTGTCATTATCAAGATATTTCATGGTATCATAAATGTTAAACTTTACAATTTGATCATTAAATTTAATTGTAAGTATGCCAATATGAACATCTATCTTAGTTTTAAATGTTTTCAAGAATGGTATTCCTAACAAAATAGGGGTTGTTTGATCATCATTCTCTATATCAAGTATCTAGAAATCAGCTATAAGAACTAAATCATTTGCTTACACAAGCGTATATTTGTCTATGCCCTTATAATAGGTAGTAGATCTATTAACTAGATGAATTATAACCCTAGTCTTATTTAAAGGCCTAAGTTTTAGAGAAGCATATAGAAAATATGGCATGGAATTAATTAACACTCCTAATCTAATATGACCTTCTCAATCTTAATGTTAATTATTGTGCAAAGCATAAAGAACGTTCCTTAATATTTTTATTTTATAAGAATGGTTTTATTAAATGATAGTGGAGCAATTCTTTCTAACCTTATCTTTTGCACATATTTTAAACTATTTTTCCTTTAAACTTTAGTAGTTCTTTACGAAACTTAGCGTAATGAGGTGCTTGTTTAATAACATAAAAAAGGAGTATTTTATCTCACATCTAGGAAAAGTCACGTATAGATCTTAATATCACTCATATTTTTAAGATTTTGCTTAAGCCTAAGGAAAAGAAGACACTGCTTTATTATTAGAAAGAGGATGGTACTTACATTTTGGAACCTCATCATTGTTTGGAAGGTCATACTTAGTAGCAACATTCTTCTCCTTCTTTTATTTTGAGGTGTAGGAGAGATTTTTAATGGTGTCTTAGCAGGAGAGATTTTTAATGGTGTCTTAGCCTCTTCACTATTCCTCAAAATGATTGTGCTTGCATTTTCATTTACGTTTAAGATTGTTTAGGAGGGTAATTTCCCTAAACTCTGCACTTTATACCATTTGACATTCTAAACCTTTACTATTAATAGTAAGGCACTTAATAGTATCTTTTACAGTTATATTATAATTAGAAGTTTGGCTCGTTTTTTAGGTATGACTACTTGTGTTAGTGGAAGCTTAGTCAATTATGAGTCATCCAATGAATCATTTATGGATTCTTATAGTTAAAATGAGGATGATCTCTCCATCATAACTTATGTATGTTTGAATAGGGAAACAATTTCTTCTAAATTCTCTTGAAATTCCATTTGTTGCTTTAGCTTGCTCCATAAACTCCTCTTAAAGCATTCTGAACATATCTATTAGATACCCCATGACTAAAAATATTTCTCATGTAATCACTATCTACATATTAATTACCTCAAATGATGAATCAAAAAGGTTAAATTTGAAATGTGTCATTCAAGGGAAGAAAATTGTACCTTATTAACACACTTTTGTATTACGTCAAATCGATTGCTAAATCGTTAATAATTAGTTATGTTTACAATCATGTTCCTAATGGCCTCAGGAAATTTATTCACCAACGCACATCCATTAACAACATTAACCATACTCCTATTATTAGGTAGAAGTCCCTCATATAAGTATGGACTAAGTAGTTGTTCACTAATTTGAAGATAAGGGTAGCTAATATATTAACTTCTTAAAGCACTCCTAGTACTCATACAAGGATTCTCCATTATATTGCCTTAAACTAAAAACTTCTTTATGAATGATGACTAACCTTAAAGCTGCAGAATACCTTTATAAAAAAAGTATCATCTTATTCAGTATGCCAATACTTTTATTAATGAAAACAAAAAAGCTCTAAGCGTGATTTTTTTCCTCGTCATGGATTTCATACTTGTTCATACCACCTAGAATTCAACCAAGTTTTTATGAATATCGTTATATGTAAGACCATAAAAGAAGGTAGTAGATATATTAGTCAAGATTTTATTTTAAAAATAGTATTGGTCTCTAAGATAGGAAATGTTATCTAAAAGGGTTATTGGTTTAAATCAAAGGCAACAATCTTCATAAAAGATCTATACAAATCCAATGATTCTTCTTCATTTGAAACTGAGTCACTATCAAATAATAATTTATAAAAAATATGCACATCGTGATCTCTATTTGGCTCCCTTCCTTAGCTTACACAAAATTCTTCATATTTTTGGATTAAACTACAAATTAACTTTATTAGAGGGTTGAAAAATAGGCATACATGGTTAAGAAATTTTTTTAATAAAAAATGTAAAAGGAAATAAAAATAATAAATAATAAATCCCCAATAATTATGAAAAATTCAATGTGTTATCACTAACACTAAGAAATAAAACCTTACTTTTGAATATATATATATATAGTGAGAGAAAGGGTTAATTTGATAAAAAGTACTTACCTTAGAATTATGATTTATTTAAAAAACAAAAAACAAAGTTTTCTAAAGTAAGGAATATATTAATCAAACTTAAAAAGGGTGACGCCAAGTCTAAGAGGGTACAATAGCACATGCCTCAGATAACAAACTTCTAAGATGTATAACTAAAGTGACTATTAACCACTACCAAGATGAGGTTGGAGTAAACTAGTATTGGGTAGAAGTAATAGAAAACTAAAACAAGCTTCCACCAAACATTGGAGTTACAAGTGATAATTAGGGGTAAATATACAACATAATTAATTATGTAGCTTAGACTAGGAGACTTGGATTGCATATATAGGAGAAGATTGGAGTATAATTCCTTAATAATTCTAGTTAAGGGTTATGGATTGATTGATGTATGCAATGAAAATTCTATTAATAAAGAATTCCTTGACCACTGAACCGCGTTCCCTTTAAATAAGCTGGATTGTATATGACTATTAGGGAAAAGTTTTTTGTTCCTTTCTTTCTATATTAAGTAAATGAAGTAACAGAAGATGGATCTGAATAGCTCGATTTTATTCTTATGTTTAAGTTTGAGTTGTGAAGTCCATTCAGTAATTTTTTTCCATTGAATGCAAATATAATTGAGGCTATAAAGCTCAAGGATCGATTGCTATGATCTTGCTATAAAAGAACAATCAATCAAGATTTTCAAGATGATTATTGTAAAAGGGATAGAACAAATTGTTGAATGAGCCTTAGAAGAATATGTGCTTTATGCTTAAACATTCCTTAATTATAAACGAAAAAATAAAACAACCTATAGGGAGATTAGAGCTACCCCAAACCACTTTAAATTATTAAATTTTAGGCCTAATGTCTATGGAGATTTTAGAATAGGATCTATTGCTGAAGAGACCAGAGTTATGCTAAGTCAAAATGACTATTTCTTACTTAAATCATATTGGTAAGTTGGTATATTGTTTATTATAATGGACCATTTGGTTACTTAGTAAAGAGGCCAAGACCGAGAGTTACCATTAATAAGAAATTATACAATGGAATTCATAGGAAATATATGCATTATATTATAAAGAAATTGGAAAAGATAGAGTGGACCTAGTGGGTTTCATAAATCATATCAGACCATAGTAGTTTCTCCATTGCTAATATAAACTTGATGTCCTTAGCTAGTCTTGGTCTCAACTTGAACATTTGATAAAGGGTCCAGTAGATGTTTAGGTTAGGTACCATTATCTAAAAGGTTTTGTCTTTAAAGATGTGGATATGGTCCCATCCAACCCATAAAGAATCTTTACCCTTAAAGAGCTTTGATAATGTTCATGATACAAATTGTTTTTAGACCCAATCTTGGTGACTTAGGCATGCATATTTCTATTCGTTTTATCTTGTTTCCAATGAGTTATAATGACTACCACTCTAAAGGAAATTCTTTAACATTTTTTCAATATCTTTAGTAGTTTTGCTCGAAAGGAGAAGATTATTGCACCAATATACCTTTAAGTTAGAAAGGATAGACTTAGTTAGTTAAAAATACTTGCAAAAGATAGAATTTTGTTTCACTAATACCAATTCTTTTGTTTATTGAATTAGATAGAGGTTGGTAGTCTTGGTAAGTTAATCTTGAAATCATAATGGGAATTTCCAATTGTTTTGGAGGCAATTGTATAATTTTAAAACAAAAATTCTTAGTGATGTCCTTAATAAAAATTTCAAGGCCATTTGAGTCAACGATGCTACTTTTATCTTCAACTATAGAGAGCCATAGATCCTTGTGACAACTTTAGTTCATTGAGTATAATTTGAATACAGTTCAACTTTACAAAGTAATAAATTGGCATTAGAAAAATATGAGACTACAGAGTTAAACTTTCCTATAATTAAAGTGATATGGGAATTCCTTAGAGCTAGTGAAGTTATTTTTTATCAATCTTAAAAGAGCTTCCATACGCAAGTTAAATAGATAAAGGGATAGATGATCTACTTATCTCAAAATCCTAGCTGCCTTAATAGTCATTGTAAGTTCCCCATTTATGAGGATGTTAAATGAAGTGACAGTGGCATATTAGTGTATCCAACCAATAAATTGGTAAAGCCAAGAGCTTTAAGAATTTCAAAGAGGAAGCCACATTCAAGAAAGTTAAAGGATTTTTATAAAATCAATTTTAAGATTGCATCTATTATTATATTTCATAAATATATCTTATGTGGAAATTATTTTGTCACCTATACTTTTATTAATGAAAGCATTTGAAAAGGATCAACAAAAGATGGTAAAATGGACTTTATCCTTAAACCAATCATCTTTAAAATGACTTTATAGATGACATTACAATAAAATATTGATGAAAAGTCATAGATCAATAAGGGAGTATAATTGTTTAGTACTAGAGTGATGAAAGCCATATTAAGATCTTTAAGAAGCTTACTAAATGAGAACTCTAGTACTACTTTGATGACCATATCCCCTGCTAAATTCTAGGATTTTTTAAAGAAATATTCATTGAAACTATTAGGATCTAGGGCTTTGTTTGCCCTCAACTTGAAGGCAACTTCCTTAAACTCATGAATTTGGAATGTTACAATTAGTGAAATTTCACGTTACACTAAAATTTCATTTTAAATCTAATTTTTGTGGATAATTCACATAGTTACTAAAGGTTTTTAAAGGGCCTAAGGTGTTGTCAAAGTATTAATCTGCAAGAATTTTTTTATTTCCCCTTTTAAATACTTACACATTCCATATTTTTATTCTAAAGTAAACACTTTGTTAATTTGTTTTTTGTTAATGGGAGAGCTATAAAAGAACTTAGAATTCTCATCTCCTTCTTTTAGGAATTGGATTCTTCATCTTTGTCTTAATAAGGACTTACGATTTTTGTGGGAATTAACTTAGTCTTTTGTAGAATTCTTTTCTTTAATAAAAAGCTAACCATCCCCAGGCATTTTAATGGTAGTTGAGCTTGTTCCTTACTGTTGTGAGTGTCTCTAGTATGTTACTTCCATTTTTTTCCTTATTGAACTTTAGTTCTTCTTTAATAACTTCAAGTTTAACCTAAAATTTGAAGGTTTTGGACAATTCTTTAGTGAATTTAAGATGATTCACTTATAGTTGTTGAACCTAAAAGGATAACTTATTTTGATAATGAGCTTATTGAACTAGAATTTAATTAAGAACTAGTTTGGAATCATTGAGGATAATAATTCATACAGGTTTTTAGGGAAAATAGTGCTCCATTCTCCATTCATAAGTTTTCTATCCATCTTCTTCGAAGTATAAGATTCCCCATATGTTATCGCTCTATATGGTGAATAATGTATCTCAAAATCTTTCAAACTTGAACTAAAAAGGAAATTCCTAAATTTAGCTATTTAGGTAACTTGGGTCTATGTATCCTTCATCTTTATAAGCATTTGTGGCATTTATAAAATCCCAATTACAAGCTAAGTTCACTGTATAAAGTTGGAAAAATCCATAATGTTCTTACATAAGGTATATCTTTGAGAACATAGGTTATATGTATGGGTAAAGGTGATATTTGCAAAGACTTTAGAGTATAAAAGGGTAATGAATATGTGGAGGAGCTAACATTTGGATCCGCAACTAAAATTTTGACAAAAGAGGGATCAAAAGCTAAAAAAATTCTCTTATTATAGTGTCATTAAGGGTCAGAAAGTACCTACTAATCTATGATATTGATTGTAATAAAGTAGTATATTCCAAGACGAGCAATGAGCGATTACAGACGAGCTTCCACCCCCCATTTATGGTTTTTTCTTCTTCCCCTCCACACGCCGAACCCCCCTCTTTCCTTTATCAGTCCTCACACCTCTCTCCCTCTAGAAATATAAAATCCCTAATCGTATCTAAAACCAAAACACTGACCCAAACACCATTGTCCCTCTCCAATAAAGATCCTCCTCTGAAATCGACCCTTTCCATCAACCCTAACCAAATTTCCTCAACCACCAACCCTCAAGAAACTGCCCTTGCAACTTCTTCCCAACCCTGTGATCCTCAAAACTTGGGGATTATCAGGTCATGTAAGACGGTTGTTTCAGAAGGTATGATAGACTACTTAAAAGATAATGAATTATCCTACTACCTCCCAGAGATTAAGGAGGAGTAGATCTATGTCATTCCTCCTTCGGAGTTTGCCAAAAAGGGAGCTACACATTTCAGGATAGCTTTGATAGGTTTTTTCATAGGGAAAATACCAGCTTATCTAGTGGTTTAGAGAGCTTTAGCTAAGTCTTGGGTAGAGTTTAGGCTAATGGAAACATTAATTACTAGCTCAAATAACTTTTTGTTTTAAGTTTGATTCCGAGATAGGCTTGAATTCGGTGCTGAAAAAGGGTCCTTAGGATATCCAAGGGAAGCCCTTATTTATGAGAAAGTGGAGTTTGAATGGTAGGGAACAAGAAGAGGTTAAGTTTGCTTCGGCGTGGGCTAGGTTTCATAATATTCCAGTCAAATGCTAGAATACTGAAGGCTTGGGAAGGATAGCAAGTGCTGTGGGAAATCATCTCATAATGGATTCTCAAATAGCTAGGATGTCTAGGATAGTTTATGCATGAATATGTGTGGAACTAAAACTACATAAGAGTTGGCCATCGTCCTTCCAATTGGCAACGTACGATGAGGAGGGGAAAATACTTTTTAAGGAAATTATGATTGAGTATGAATGGAGGCCTGATCCACAAGTGCAGAAGAAGGAATGGGCACCTCTAGGGAGAGTCTTTGTGACTAGTTTACAACAAGAGCTAGAGAAGGGAAAGGAGAAGATATCAAACATTCCAACTCAGTAGCAAAAGACACAAGAACTAATCTATGAGAAGATAGTTAAAAGTAATGA
>JANPWT010000008.1:34703228-34715556 GCA_024678245.1 Erythroxylum densum | reverse complement strand
TTTAATCTAGAACAACGCTTACTCAGTTCGTTTATCAACTATTGTTGATTATAATATGAGCCACTTGTGGTCGACAAATTCTTAAGCATTACCTCAGATTGACGTGAATTCATTCCATGTCTTTTTCAGACTTCTCAAGTGCTTATCAATTAGAAAGTCTACTAGGTGGTATTTGGTAGGTTGTAATGAAATGATGAAAAGAATGTTGATGTAAAGAAATAGATACTGCAATACAAAAGCATTATGCTTCAATTATTTACAACACTATAATAAATTTGCGTGTGATGTACAGAGGTATTTCAGGCATATTCATCATCCACGTCGTTGAGTTTAGTGCACCTAATTAATAGAACCACTTCCATCATGTACATTACATTACAATTATAATTATAATTATAATTGACAACTCAACAAAATAAATAAATTGAATTATACAATGTCAACCATATTGTCAATTTAATTATAATCTCTGTCCTTTCTCTTTGTTATGTTATTAAATTATGAAACTTAAAATATATCATCAAATAGGATGATGAATAAACTTACTATCGTAATATGTATATGTGGGTTAATGAGAGTCTGTTGTTCAGGTAAAACAGTAATGAGTTTGAGTATAAAGAAGGGTAGGGACGGAAGAGGCACATGGGACAGCATGTCTTGGGAGCATTAAGACAAGATTAGGGAAGTATGGCTCTCTGTGTTGGGTCAACTACAGCATATTTCCCACATTTCTTAACCCCTCAAGTCGACACCCTTTGTTCCCATGTGCTCCTATTTAAGAGCAACATTCCAAATTAAAAACCCTCTTTGTCCTCTCTCTCTCTTCCCTGTTTTCTTTTCCTCTGAATTTTCCACTTCAATCTTTTGGGGAGCAAAGACATTTATCTTAAAGCTTAATGCTACCCTAAGTACCCAATTACGTGCTTACTCAAGTTCGTACGCAATTCACTTCTGTTACTAATTTATAATTACCTGGCGTTCAACACTCACGAGTGCTATATATATATGTGGGAAAAAGGTGCATCCAATAAGTTGGCAATGGAGGCTGGCTGGAGGATATCTGCAACTTTTTTCAGCCTTACATAAATCACAAAGTGGCAATGTTATCTTGTTTTGTCTCTTCTCTGTTGTTTCCCGTTTATGTCAATTCGCTAATCATCCTTTAGAATCTTGAATCCTCTTCTTCCATATACATATGGATCATGTTTCTAGTGAGGACGGTAAAGAGCAACAAGATTTACCATGTAGTAGGAGTTCTTTTGTGAAAATAATAATTATCACCAATAATAATAATGTGATTAGAGTGTTAGTTATAAGGTTGAGTTGATTGACAGATTCACACAGACATAATAATAATAGTAATAATAATAATAATAATATATGACACAACATAAACTGATTTGATTAGATTGAGCATGTTAGTTAGTAATGATAGACATTTTGATTAAGAAGCTGAAAATGAAGGGTCCTTTTGGCATGAGAGATGGTCCACTGTTCCCCTTTTTGAAATGGTGACATTGAAAGACAGGCAAACATGAAAGCAGAAAAAGAAAAAAAGGGCCACTCAAAAAACTCAGAGAAAGCAACTTACTGGACAATTTCACTGCCAAGTAGCCGACCCATTTTCCCCAATCCCCCTACCTATCATCCCCCTGTATCCAGTCCCCTTTTTTCCTGTTCCTCTTTCATTTTCCTTTTGACTTCTGTTGAGAAGCTTGAGATGAAAAAGGAAAATAATTTGAAAGGGTCAACACCAACACCACGCGTATAACTCAGCAAAATTATATATATATATATATGTTGCGTTGCGGAATTTGCAAGCTAAATTCTCTAGACGATCGTAGTTGGCTGGTAATAAATATAACAGGCTTGCGTATGGTTATAATATACGATACTTGAATATTTTTATGTTATAACTACACCTCATGCTCCTCTGTTGCCCTCCAATCATGTCTTTTTTATCTTGAAAAATGCATTATGTGACAAAAACCTTCCCCCAGCCTATCCCTCCTAGCTACCTAGGCCGATATATTATTATTAGCACTTTCCTGTTCTATTAAAAATATGAATAATTTGATATATATTATGTTTCATTAATTTATTGCTTTCAAGATTTTAAAGAACATGTATGTTTTAAACATTGTATACTTTTGATACTCTTTTTATGTAATTCCATTTAATTATGTATTTATACTTACTTATTCAATGTTAAATTTTTAAAAATAAATTCACATTAGTGTCAATTTATAATTAAGTTGAATAACTTTTTATATCATAACTTATTAATTTTAAATATTTATTTTAGTTATGAGAAAAAAAAAGATAACGAATAAATGAAAGAGAGGAACCATTTATTGCGTCTATTATATTATTTTGTTTTATTAAAGTGAATGCTTTGAACTAATAAATTATATTTTAAATTTTGCAATTTAATTAAAAAAATTAAAAGACTAAAATTAATTCAAAAATTCAAAAATAGCACTGAAAGAGTCATCATCATTATTCTATTAAAAGAATTATTTAAATTATAAAAATTCAAATTATAAATTTAATATTCTTTATTTTATTTTAAAATTCACTATCTTAAGAAAAAATTAAATTATAAAATTCAAAATATAAAGTTAATATTCTTTATTTTATTTTAAAATTCACTGTCTTAATAAAAATTTTCATTTTTTCTCGCAATCATATACGTTAGTCTTACGAATGAAATCAAACACTATTACAAAGATTTTCAATCATCAATTTATCCTACTTAACATCTTATAAATCTTTCTCACTCACCTTATAATAAAAAGTACAACCAGAAAAGTATTTCACTTTTAACACGTTACTCATAATCTAATAAATAAAGCTCACATCATTAGGTACTTTTAAAAATGAGCTAACTATAACTTAAACAAATTAAGATATTGCAACAACAAGTAAGTAAAATTAATAATAAAAAGCACATTACTAACTAATTGCATTAGCTTATAATATATAAATTTGGAATCACACTTATACAAATTACCAATATTCAAAATGTTATAACAAATTTTATACGCCTTTCAAACATATTGTATTTACATTAAGTAATTATGTCAATACTCCCATGTTATCATTCTCCACATAAATAAATGATCATGAAGCTATACCTCCAATATAATGCCCTAAAATTACAATGTCATATCTTAATTACAGCCCTCAAATCATGTCACATCTAAGTTTTCAAACTTAAGATCAATGCAAAATTAATCATGTCTTAGTTTTTAAATTTTAAGACATCCCATGGGAAACTATAGAGCCTATATATGGACAAGACATGACTCCATGGCCCATATAATATGTTAAAAGGTACAATCTTATCAAATAATATAGTAAAAGCATACCATACATCCACAAAACTATAAACTTTTCACACCAACACTACCATAATAGATAATCACATTTCATCACTATAACATATAACTCAAACAATTAAAAAAATGGATTTAACATATATCGTTAAAATTGAAAAAAAATTAAGACTCTTTGTGAATAGCATCAATTGCTATATGAAATTCAAACTAAATTTACACGTTCCAATATAAATTCTACAATCCTTAAATACAATACATAGAAATAACTCAATTATATATAAAAAAAATATAACAAATTTTGGGTAATAATGACAAGTATAACTTTTTTATTAAATTATTATATTATTTTTTTTGTTTTTTCCCATCAAATTTTTGTTTGAAAAGAAACTTCAATTCTAGAATTCTAAGTAATAACTTTCTACAAATTATATCACAAGAAAAAAGAGTTAATCATGAATACAATGGATGGAAATAACAATATAGTTGTGACTGTGGATCCTACTAAAATATTTCAAAATATATAAAAGGTCTTACAAACTAAAATTTGAATTCCCAAAATGATGAGCCTAAAATTCACACTTATGGTTAAGCACTTATACAAAAATGTAATTAAATATTCCGCCGTTTCATATTTGATAGATAAATCTAAAATGCTGCTTTGTACTTAATGTAGACAAGTTTTTACTCTTATCATATTTAGTTCATACTTAAAATTTTATTATATGAATTATTTAGTCCTTAATTCCATTCTTATTAATTGTTTATTTTTAAATAAAAATTATATCATCATCAATACTATCAAACATAAAATTATTGTATAATATTTCATTTATTTTTAATATGCATGCCTACTAACCTCAATTTCAATAGTTATGTAAAATGCTCATAAAAATCATTGTGTGAAATATATATTAATTCCCAATTATTATTTTGAAACTTGTTCGATCAGAAAATCTAACTTTTTATTACATAAAAATACTAAAAATATTTTATAGAAAGAATTTATTAAAATGTTATAATATGTAAGAAAATTGCTCCTAGTGCACACATTTTAGGTTCTTTGTATAGACTAGAGATTGCATTCTCGCAAATCTCTTGATTGTACATATCTTTATTTATTTATTTATATATTCATTGAATTACTAAAAAAAGAAAATTAACTTAAAAAATCAAAATACAAGCACTGAAATATGAATGTTTAAAAACAAGCTAAGAAAATATTTTTAAAAACCTTTTAAAAGTAAGGAGTGAGCATATCTAAAAAATAAAAAATAATTAAAAAACACCGCATTTCACCTTTCTCAACTTTTATCATAGTGAGAATTCCCTCTAATTAAGGATATAAAAAATCAAATTCATTAGATTAATTGTTTTCTTTTTGATTTAATTGTTGTGTTTTTAACAACAAAAATAAATATTACCAATTAAAAAACTATATTTTAAAATAAATGAAAATGCCAATAAAATTGATAAAAAGATATTACAACTGATTTTAGTTTTGTAGTAAAAAAGGCAAAGCTAAATTGTATAAGAGAAAGAATGTATCTTCAAAATTCATGAATTACAAATGTTCGGAATCTTAAAATTAATAAATTTAACGAATAAGTAACTATGAAACTTGTAATTGATGGAATCTTTTGTACCGAATTTCCAAGTGGCCTAAGGTTTTATAGTGTTCAATGCGAAATATTTACAAAGTTAACACAAAGCAAGATACGAAAACAAATATGGAATTGTAAATGAGAAGAATAAGACAAGAATATCCTTACCCAAAGGAAAGCAAGCTGAGAAAAGAAAAGAAAAGAAAAGAAATAATTCAATAATGCAAAATACAAAAAATACAAGGATGAAGGTAAATAAAAAAAAAACTCCAATAAAGAATTTAATGGATATATTACCATCTAGTTGACCATTAGAATTCCAATGGCGGCCCCAACGGCGTTGGCCTTGCTTGTTAGCTTCTCTCTTTGTTTTATTTCTCTCTCTCTGAGGGACAGTATTAAAAAGCCTGTTGCACACTCGCTAATGCCTAAACTAACAACATAAGCCAAAGTAAAGCACAACATCAAGATGGTTTTTTGAAACCCAAAAGAAACTGAATTTAAGCTCTGCTATTACTCGTTTCTCATACCCTTTCCTTATTCACTTTCTCAACAACGAGAAGAGAGACTGCGTTAGCTACTGTTGTTTCTCTTTTTTTCTCTATATATACATATTCTTGTCTCTTTCTCTCTTCTTCTATCTCCCATGGAAGACATGTTCTTCTACTGGCTAAAGCTTCTTGGTTTCTCTTTCTTGGCCTTCGTTTTTGGTTTAAAGATTGTTGTTTTATTTTGGTGGAGACCCAGAAGAATTGAAGATCATTTCTCTAAGCAAGGAATCAGAGGACCTCCTTATCGTTTTTTCATAGGCAATGTCAAGGAAGTGGTGGATATGATGTTAAAGGCCTCTTCTCAACCCATGCCTTTTTCCCACAACATACTTCCTAGAGTTCTTGCTTTTTACCATCACTGGAAAAAAATCTATGGTACATAAATATTTTGTTTAATTACAAGCACCGCTTGATGATGTGATCTCTATCTCTCCCACTGTTACACACGAACTTTCATGCTGTTCAAATCTGTTTGAATGGTTTTGAAGTTTGTTAAATTTGTTTCCAGCTCTGAGCTTGTTGCACTACAAGTTCTAACTAGTTTAGGACTTGGGAGTGCTTCTGAAAGCACTGAAAATTGTGTATCAATGTGGGTTGTGAGGCTTTGCTTTGTTAAAGCATAGCTAGGATGAGCTTTAGTGTCAATCATTAAAGCTGGGGATGGTGGTTCTGTTATGATGTGTTTCTTTGGGTTGGTTTGTTAATCCATCTTCCAAAATTTGTGACTTTTAAAAGGCTTTCTGGTGTTTTTTTCCTTTGTCTTTGAGTTCATGTACTTCTTTTTAAAACTTTTTCAGCCTTTTTCCTGCGCTTTGATGCTTGATGTTGAAGTTCTGAGTTTGGACTGTTCCACTTCTTTGTATTCTTCCCATTTTCTCTTTTCCCTTAAGAACTAAACTTACTTCATAGTTATTATTTCTATATTGAAAATTTTACCATTTTCGTTTCTCATCAGATCATTTTCGCCACTCCTCGTAGCTTGTAAAAGATGAGAAAAGAAACGAAAAGGACGTATTGTATTTGTTTGTGCACTCAAACATGGGTTGCAGTTTTGTCATTTGCTTTGTTTTCTGTATTCCACAAAGTTAACAACCTCTCATGGTATGATCAAAATGTTGTATAGCTCCACAGTTTCAATTGTCTTCTTCCTACATGTCACTTGTGTTCTCACTCTCTCTCTCTCTCTCCCCACATTCAATTGATGGCTAGCTGGTCTAATGTAATTTTGTTGGTAATTACTCTTTTTCGCATACTTGACACTTACTACATGAGGATGTGTGGAAGGTCTAACTTGGTGCAAAAGTAACTTTCTTTGTTCTTTTCTGGCTAGCTTGCCCCCATTTGTAGAGATCATGATATTTGATTTAAGTAATTAAATGACCAGATGCTATTGCAAAATAGGTAATGTAACCAATATACCTAATGAAGCATAGTTTTGGAAATTAATGGCATGTCTGTTTGATTGAAGGTGCAACATTTCTGGTGTGGTTTGGACCCACGGTTCGGCTCACGGTCTCTGATCCAGACTTGATTAGGGAAATTTTCACTTCCAAGTCAGACTGCTACGAGAAGGTGGAGGCTCACCCTCTTATTAAACAACTGGAAGGAGATGGCCTTCTTAGCCTCAAAGGTGAAAAATGGGCTCACCACAGAAAAATCATCACACCTACGTTCCACATGGAAAATCTCAAAGTAATTAAAAATTTAATTAATTATTTTTCTTTTTTGTCTAGTTATGTATGGTTGAATTATTTTGTGAATTTAATGTTGATGTTCGTAGTTGTTAGTACCGGTTGTGGGGAAGAGCGTGGTGGATATGGTGGACCAATGGGCGGTGAAGCCAAATTCGGGGGAGGAGATAGAGATTGAAATATCTGAATGGTTTCAAACTCTAACCGAAGATATCATCACAAGAACAGCCTTTGGTAGCAGCTACGAGGATGGTAAAGCCATCTTCCGATTACAAGCACAGCAGATGGTGCTTGCCGCCGAGGCATTTCAAAAAGTGTTTATTCCTGGTTACAGGTTATAAACAAAAGAATCCTATTTTTTAATTATTATTATTATTATTCTTCAGTTCTACTTCTAGTGAAACAACACTCACTTTTGTTAATTTAAAAACAAAAGGTTTTTTCCCACAAAGAAAAACATTAAATCGAGGAAATTGGACAAGGAGATAAGGAAATCGTTGAAGAAGTTGATCGAGAAGCGGAAAGAGAGTACATGGAACATTGTACAAGAAACCAAGGTACCAAAGGACTTGTTGGGACTAATGATTCAAGCCTCAAATTCATGTCCAAATGTGACTGTTCATGACATACTGGAAGAGTGCAAGAGCTTTTTCTTTGCGGGCAAGCAGACCACATCCAATCTGCTGACGTGGACTACGGTCCTACTTGCAATGCACCCAGAGTGGCAGGTGCTTGCACGTGACGAGGTACTGCGGGTGTGTGGATCACGTGACAACCCCACCAAGGATGATGTTGTGAAGCTTAAGACGGTAACACCTCCACCTCCCCAACCCCAATGCATGCGTCGCCAATCAAACATTACATTTGATGTTTTCAGCTTGTCCAAATCCCAAACCCGCCCTTTCCTTTTAATTCTATCCAACTTCTGTTTAATTTTAAATGTTGTCCGTTTTATCTGGTGTGCAGCTGACCATGATTCTAAATGAGTCCTTGAGGCTTTATCCTCCGACAATAGCGACAATCAGACGGACTAAAGCAGATGTAGAGCTGGGCGGATATAAGATCCCACATGGAATAGAGCTTTTGATACCAATCCTAGCCCTTCATCATGATCAGAGCGTATGGGGAAACGACGCAAACGAATTCAATCCTGGCCGTTTCTCTGATGGGGTTGCCAGGGCAGCGAAGCATCCTCTGGCGTTCATTCCATTTGGGCTCGGGGTCCGTACCTGCATTGGCCAAAATCTAGCTATTTTGCAAGCCAAGTTAACGCTTGCAATCATACTTCAACGCTTCTCCTTTAGATTGGCACCTACCTATCAACACGCACCAACGGTCCTGATGTTACTTTACCCACAGTACGGTGCACCCGTGATCTTTCAGCGTCTATCCAGCACCGTGCTTGATAAATATCAAGATCAAGGGTCATGAACTGTTCACCCAATCCTTGAACCTGCCTGTCCAATCATACCACCTCACTACCAGGCCCAAAGTTACCAATCTTGCCCCTTGAAAATTGAACGGACCAATTCCCCATTTGCATTATCCAAACAATCATAACGAAGATCACATTTCAACATTTGCTATATGCTGACCCTTAACGGCCCTGGCTTTCTTTTTTTCTTCTTCTTTATTTTTTGCCTTTCTATTTGTTTGCTTTTTGATTGTGATTGTTGGTTCGGTGTCGCTCAAACAACACAGTTGATCCTTGCAAGACGAAATGGATTGATTTATAGTCCCATGGAATTACATGGCATTGTTGAGGCAGGGCTTAGGTAGGTAGGAAGGACTTTGTTAAATGTGCTAACCATCAGTTTAGGTTATTGCTATCTGTCTTTCAAGGTTGTAAAAATTTGTACTTTGTGTATATTTGCACAATCTATTAATTAACAGTTTTGTAATATTGTATTTCATTTGTCTTCTACAGTATAAATTCCCAACTTTTGTCTCTTGTACCCATGTGTGTAATATATATTTAACTTTGACAAGCAAACAGGTGAAGGAAAATACTACAAAAGATATGTATTAATGAATCAAAAGGAGTGTACATTATAACAACCAATATTAGTTATCTCGTACATATATATATAACATTTCGCATTTGCCAATTCCAGGCTAAGAGAACCCTTTACGTTGAAGGTTAAAAAGATGTGACAGAATCCGGAGATCGACCCGACCAAATGAGAATTTCGATGAAAATTAACCGAGACAGAGTAGATATTCCATAAAAGAAAAAGGTTAACGTTTACCAGTTGAGATTGCGAAACCCTATAGTAGTTGCTAAAGTTAAATTAAATGTTTCTTCTTGTTCAAGATTAATTATAATTTCTAGGGCACCATTTCATTACCGATATGTATCATCATCTTTTAATTACCCAATACACATAACTGAAATTTCCTATAAAACATTCTTCCCTACTTGTTAGATTTGGCTGGCGTAAACTACAGTTACGTCTACATCTGTATGATTTATTTATATTAATACAGCAAACGTTTGCTGTATGATTTATTTATATTAATACAGCAAACGTTTGCACATATAAACGCATGTTAATTATACGATGTTATGCTTCATTTAAGGTAGTACTAAACAGTAGTAATAATTTAGGAGTGATGTTATAGTTTAATCCACTTTAAAAACAACGCTTAATCTGTTTGAGAGAAGGTCGAACGCATGCAAATTGATATTAAATCAAGTAAAAGAATTGGGTGGGGAGCTTCCTAGAATTTGTCACAGCTGGGAAGTTTCCTCTCCTCTCTCCTACTCGTATCTCTAGGGAGGAGATCGAGAAGGCCACCTAAAATGGCGATAATCCTCGTCTTAGTGTTACTACAAAGATGTTAAAAGCAGAGGACAGTTGCAGCAATCAAGGCATGTAATGTTCTTTCAAAGCAAAGGTGACTGTAATCCAGCATGCAAATGAATCTCTTTTTTGCCATAATTTATACCAATTGTCCTTTATAGGGGTCTGAGTTGTATTCTATTGAGAAGTAAGATTTGAGAGAGAGCAACAACCTTTTATATATATATATATAATGTATATATATTTTTTGTAATTTGCTTTTTTTGGGATCTTCTCATTTCATGCTTTGGTGTAATATTTAAGGAATTGATGGTCCCCAGGAAGCATGCATGTGACTATGGATGAGAGACATCTCTCATTTCTATTTGGTTTTATTCAATTTGCTTTTGTTTAGGGAATCAAAGCATGCCATCGAGCATGTGATCATTTCTATAATTGCATTGCCACCCACAATTCTCGAAAACACTTTCCATTAATCTCTCTCTTTCAAACTTTCGAAATTGAATACCACGTATCTTGCTTGTCTTAGTTCCCATTGATATAGAAAATTTTGTTGTTATGAGGATCACGTTCGTTCCTATCACCTTTTCTTATTTATCATGTCAGTAAATGATATTCTAGTTTAGTTCTTAATACATAATAGCTGGGGAGAGCAATTTGCATGATCCTTCAACGTCTTATTAATTATTTCCCTTGTGAACAGCAGTAATTCATGTCCTAATCTTAGTGACTATGTATATCTATTCCTTTGCCTTGGGGCTGTACAGGCTGTGTCCATTTGTGCTTTGTCCTGACCATATGTGTACATATATAAATATATGCCTCCACATTAACATCTGGACGTTGTCTGCCGCACCTTACTAAACGACAAATATCAACATTCTAATGCACCAACCAGAAAGAGGCAAAATTTTACTCGAAAACCGCAATCCATCTTTTCATTTGTCTTCAGTTTTCAACATATGCAAAATAATATACTTGTTCCTTCTCCTGCTTCACTGCATTACGTTCTACTACCTCCCCACTTGCTTCTTATTAGCAGCCAACATGAGCCACTCGAAAAACCGCTGAAATCCAATACCTAAAATTGCTTTATAATATTAGAGAAAACGGGAAACACAAACGGATAAATTAATTTATATACTTTCTAATAATTCCTTCACTAACAGCACTGTAAAAGCTAGACAAGTCATTTACCACTGATTAAGAATGTACGTCTAAATCAGTAGGTTTTGAGATTACCCGTCACATCTAGTAATCAATATGGTCTAGAAGTAAAGATGATCTCCAAACTCCATTTTTCATTGCTACTGTCGCATATATGGAAAACTGTAGACTTAGTGCTATAAGTGATCAAATATTTGCTGTATTAACTTATAGTATGTAATGATAATTTATCAACTCAATTAATAAAGATCCGTAAAATTTTTAGAATCCGCAGTATTGTTATCTTTATAAATCCCCTGCAAGCTTCTTCTCATCTGAAAACTTAGCTAGTTGTATTAGATTCCTTATCAAATGCGGTCTACATTTACCTAACCTTACATTTATATAAACATCATACTCTATGCATTCATGCCAAATTTCTTCCCTTGATTTATGCAACCTTTGCTGGCTTGTCATATATACCAAAAGGCAATGGCTCTCTTTTTCATGATTGATTATTTATTTATCTATCTACATATGCCATGCATATGATTATCACGCACGGATTGTATCTCATAATGCAGTTGAAAATTCTACCTGCCATATGATTAGTTTGGGATTACAGATCAAATAAGATTAGTTCTATGTGCAACGCAATTCGCCAGGTGGGTCTACATTAGATTTTAAGGTGGACAAAATGAGGGAATTTAATGTGTGTTAAAACATCTTATGGTCACCATTTTGATAAATAGAATAAGTGGGTTTAAAATTGTATAGGACTCTACCCAACTTTTAAATGTTTTGTATTGTTGTTAGTTATACATTACATATGATCGTTACATAATAACCTTTTTTCAAAACAGAGGATTATCAAGTCTGTTTTGATGGATGAAATGAAAATACTTCTCTCTTCTCTCTTCTTCTTCTTTCTTTAAATTCTTCTAAAGTTGGTATTAACTAGTACTAGAGTATGTGATTCTTGACAATAAATGTGTAAGGAGTTGTGAGATGTGTGTGAATTCAATTACATATAAAGTTTCAAAATTATGATTATAGATTTTTGAAAAAAGTAAGTAAATTTTATTTAACCAAAAGATCCAAAGGGATTACATGTAACCAAGGGGATTACATGTAACCAAGGAGTTAAAAGTTGAACAACTTATTCATAGCTTTACTGGAGATTACATCACATAA
>JANPWT010000008.1:34598963-34611315 GCA_024678245.1 Erythroxylum densum | reverse complement strand
TCCAATTGTTGATTGGACATTTGTATTCGATTCGCAATCGGATTTGTTTATCCGATTTGAATTCGCTTTGGTCTCGGGCATTTTTGCTTCCGCCTTATGCTTCCCGTTCCGTTCGTTCGATTTTGTTCCGTTTTCGTTTCCGTTTTTTCGGTTGGGATTCGGTCTCCAGATCGTGTCAACATTATAGACATGTATTTAAGTACATTCTTATTTTTCTCTCTTTGACGAAAGGTTGCTATTACCCGAGTTAACACCATAAGTACTAGTATGAATTTAAGATCATTAACGGAAGTTAATAAGTTGACTGGACCAAACTTCGTTAACTGGCTCAGGAACTTATGAATAGTTCACTACAAGAAAAATGTCATTTAGTGAAAGATATTATCGACGAAAAACCTAAAAATTTCATCGACAAGATAGTTTAATGATGGAATTTACCGACAAACTAAGGTATCGTAAAAACGACTGTAGGTAATAATTTATGATGAATAACTGAATGTCCGTCAATAAATTTATGTAACCGTCGGTGAATATACCGACGATTGTTTGTACGGTCGATCATCGGTAAATTTTCGACGATCAAAATTTGTCCTTCAACAAATTTAGAAACGATATTTTTTATTTCATTAGTAATTTTATTACAACATTACAGATGGTTATGTTTGTTCCGATGGTGAGTATACCAACTGTTATTTTGCAGCAAATCCTATTAGTAAAGTTAGTGACGGAATTGGTTATTCTGTCTACTACTTACTATCAATATTACCAACAATTTATTATTTTTCATCAGTAAATAGAATTGATTTTGCCGACGCACTTTTGTTTTTCCATCAGTAAATTAACAAAAAAATTGAAAATATGATCATTAAATTTGATTTGATGATCTTATGGTTAATGCATAATTTAAACAATTATAAATTAATTGTGCATAATATTTTGATTTGTTTATACATTGAATTTGTTTAAACAGAAGGTTGATTGATGATATAAAGTTAAAATTATCTTAATTGATAATAAAAACATTAATTGTACATAATAAGTATTTGTAATTCAAATGAAATGACTACAAGTACACTATTGATTTGGTGACCGCTAATGCTCTGATTGCTGCAATAAGATGCTACCCCTCCCCTTCAACTCATCCATCTCATTATAGAGCTGAGCTATATACTCCATCAACTATTGCAACTGAGTTGCCAATGTCTACACTATGCTCTGAAGCTCATGGATTTCATTGGTTATCGACCACCTACTAGAAGTTATACTGGATGTGGAGGATTGCGAATAACATATGTTCGCAAATGAACCTAAAATGAATATCCTTCCACGACGTTCCCTACCACCCACTGTGTGAAGATAAGTTTGAGTCTCATTAACATCTTCAGACTATTGAGACTGTTGTTGAATGCTTTCTTATATTTGGTCCTAATAGAAAGCAATGTTTATAATAGTAAGTGATAATTATTAAACATTAATATTAAATCATAAAATTCACATACATTTAGTTCTCTACATTGGGTGTTGACGAATGCCACATTGTCATGCTTCTTAGTGTGAGTGTGCAAAAAGAGCTGACGAGGTGTAAGTCTCATGCCCATAGACTTTTCCTGCATAAGAATAAAATATTATAAGTGAACTAGAATTTATAAAAATTTCAGCAGAGTTTTCAATATTTTTATGATATTTACCCCTATTGAATAAAGAAAATAACTCAACAACACATCCATATATTGCACCAGACATTTATAACATTATCGTTATCCATAATAAACATATTTTCATTCCAAAATTCACACATCAAATTGAAATATAGCAAAGTAAAATAATCATAATACAAATGTAAAGTGTAAATGTAAAGTGTAAATGCTTACAAGTCTGTTTGTATGCTCGTGATGGGTAATAGATCCTCTCGTATGTACGAGAAGACTCTCTCCCCCTAATTCTCCACCTTGATGGTAGAATTACGCTGTTAAATGGACATTGTCTTAGGTGACGTCCAATAATGATGCCAAAGACTTCATATTTGTTCATAAACATAAAGTAGTAGTACACTAGTCTTATGTATTGCGTCAATAAAGTTTCGATAACATGTACGTACTTGTCCCTCCCATAATTTATTAATGATCACGTCAAATTCATAATCCAAAAAAAAATTATTTCTGAAATAAAATAAAAACATTCGATAAATACTTATAATGTAATAATATTTATCTAATTAATGTATAAAAATCAATTAAAAAAGAAAATATTTTTTTTTGTACCTCAAACTCCTGATAGTAAAATTCCTTTGTGGCCTGAGAGATATTCTTCCATATATAACCCTTAAGATCAATCTTCTCCTTGAACTCGGATGTCATGTTTCTTATGCATGAAAATCCTTTTACATAATTGCAAATATTGACCATGTCACGGTTGTGCAAGTTAAGTCACAACTATGACTTAACTTGCAATTGCACGATTGTGCAATTTAAGTCACAACCATGAATTAAATTGCATCTACACAAGAGTGCAAATTAAGTCACAACTATGACTCAATCACAATTGTGACTTAACTTGCACTTAAGTCACAACTGTGACTTAATATCGTAAGTCACAATTGTGACAGTTAAGTGACAACCGTAACTTCCTATATGCAGACACACCAACAACGTTTCGTTTAATCTGTCATTTTATTAAGTAGGATAAGCAGGTTGAAGGTACGAAACCCTATACCTGGGAACATACTACAAATAAAAGGAGAGGGTGGCGACATAGAGGGGAAGATTGATTCCATTCACTACATTCTTCGCTGAACACACCGAAGACACATTCAAGAGAGAGGAAATAGAGAGAAAGAATGGAAGAAGAGAAGAGAACAGAGAGAGTTAGTGAAGAAGAGAGAAACATGGCAGAGAGCTAGAAGCATAAACAAGGCTTCGACCATCTTGTGAGAACAAGTTGAAGTAGAAGGTGAGAGCTAATGTGGGAAGCTTGAGAGGGACAGGAGACCACTGCACCTCACTCACCCGATCCCTATTTGTTTACTCTCTTATTCATTTGTTACAGTGGTTCATGTTGATTACTGAACTTATTACTTTTATAGCTTAATCGATTGTTACATTTTTTCTTTTCATAGTTCATCTAGTTTTCTACTTGGTTGTTGCATGAATACTTTATTTAGACTGATAAGATGGGATTTAAGTATTTGAGAATGATGAACCATATTTGTGTTATTATGGGTTGAATCTTTTTCTTGAACACTAATGTAGCTATTTTAATCAACTATGCATGAATAAGTTACAATTTTGTTGTCTTATTTATTACTGTGATTTCTAAGCTAAATAGATGTAATGTCATATCTAAACCTTGCATCATTTTAGTATTAAATGAAGGACCGAGAGAAGAAGTTTAATATGGAATGAGAAACTATTGACATTTAAGTTAAGAACTAGAAATATATTAACCTAAGTTATTAAGACCTTGGATCATATTGTTGGGACAAGATGTATGCAAGCAGTAGGGGGAGTTCCATCTCATCCTCGGCATCTAAAAGCAATGGAGATCCTATCCTTTCAACATAATAGGAGAGTTCAGTTAAGAAGTTCTAGCTTATAAAGTGTTTATTCACGATAATTCTGGGTTTTGGATGATCAACTGCTTTATTATTTCAATCTACAAATGTGTGTCCATATGGTAAAGATGTACCCTTCTAGGTCTGTCCAAGGATATCTTGGATGGAAGATATAAATAGGTTGAATGTTGTGATATGCTTCTTGTATTCATACTATTATTCTTTTAGGAAGTAGTATTGTTGTAGAGTTTCTCATGCACTCTTAGGTTTAGCTAAGTCATTTTGGTTTTGGAATGAGATTTGCACCTTAGGCAATCTCTACTTTTGTACATAACCTTTTTGTTGATTTATTAAATTATTGATTTACCAAAAAAAATATTAACCTAAGTAGTAACTAGTAGTTAGGTTTCCATAGTTAATTTAGATGATAAATTGTTGAATAGGAAAGTTAGATTAGTTCATTATTTGAGCTGATTTAGAACATAACTGTTAATTTTAGTAAGAAAAATTTTCAATCAATTCATTGTAATCACACATAGGAGGTTAAATTAGAAGAATTAACTCTCAAGAGTCTTCCATTTCAATTAATCTATTCATCTTTGCTTCTAATTGATTTCGTTTCCTTTTTAATCTATTTTGCGATTTTCTTTAAAGTCTTAACTCAACAAGTTGAGATAGAGTGTTTAAGATCGCATTTGTTTTATTTTTGTTCAAGGTTAATTTAAGTTAACCAATTTCACCTTCATAGGAGACGTCCCTAGGTAATCAACTACAACTACCTCGTATACTTGCAAGTAGGATAACCTACGTCTTTTTAGAACTTTTTGGGCACAATAGGTATAAAAAGGTCAAAAAAAATTTACCCCTAACTTAATGAGAGGGAAGAATGAAATGACTACCACAATTTGTAAAAACAACAAATCAATGTTTTTGATAGTTAAGATAATCATTTTTGATTAACAATCACTCTCTCTTGTTGGTTAAAATATTCAAAATGGTGCTTACTTCACTCCAATTGAGCTTGAAGATCCTAAATCAAAATAAAGAAAGACATTTTCAAGATTTAAAATGATCAAATATTAGATATGTGGATGGCTAACAACCAATAGAAGGCTTTTATATAGTGCTAGTACACTATATTGACAATGACTAGATTTTATGTAGTTGACTACTAAGGTAAATTGTAACATCCCGTTCCCATATTAAGAGTTAGAAACCAAAAATACAGTACATGAGAGATCAATGAAAGATTAAGAAAAATCCTTTTTCATGCTCATGCCTATTGTTAGCATACATACACTCAAATTTGAATTTTTGCACACATTAAGACGATTGTACATGCACTCATGGAGATTCCAGTTATAATTGATTTGTTAATATGATATTATTGATAATTGTGATTTATTTGCTTTGAAATCTGAATTGGAGAATATAAATTGTTGGTTTAGAATTTTTAGTGAATTTTAGGAATAAATTTCAAAAATGTAGAATATTATTATACTAAAAAAATGCCTCTTGGCTAGTAAATTGATGGAAGGAAATAGAAATAAAGGTTTAATGATATTGAAAAAAGTTTATTGATGACTTTAGAATTTTTAAGAAAATGATATTGGAAAATTGTGGTAATAATTGAAGTGAAAAGATGAGAGTTAGGGAACTAGTCTAATAGGAACTAGTTAGTTGGGAAACTAACTAAGACCTTAGGAATAGGACAAGTGTCCAAGTCTAAAGTTAAGTTTCCTTAACTTTGGAAGACAAGTTACTGTGCTTATCTTCATCTTCTTCTTCGTAACTGCATCTTCAAAGTTCCCTCCTTTACATAGAGTTTTTCATCAAAATTTTACCAAAAAAATTTTTGATTTCCATATACCATTTTCTACTCCCAACTTTGGTTTTTTTTCCTTTCGACACAAGAAAAAATGAAACTTGTTAACTTCCATAATGGTGTACGTGATTTGTTTGAGGCTTAGGAATTTTTGAGTTTCTGCAGATCTTGGAGATATATCAAGTAAGTATCTTCATAATCCTTCAGAGTTGTTGTTTTCTGAAAAAAAAAATAGTGATTAGTTTGATATTTCATAATCATAAGAAACTGAACATTTTTATGGAAACCGTGTATAGAGTGGAATTATGCAATCAATGATTTTTTGGATCTGATGATTATTATGTTATAAGTTAACATAGAAATGATTTTTGGGAGTGATAGAACATAGAAAATGTGTATAATTAGGTGTAGAAATTTATTGAAGAAAACAAAAGTGAGAACACTACTTTCATTGTATATATATGTATACGAGAGTTTTGAGTGTTTTTAGAGAATGATAAATATTGGACCCCAAACTTTTCTTGGTAGTTAGAACTATTAAATGAGATATTGTTGGCTATTAGTCATGTGTAAGGAAAAGGAGAATTCTTGAATTTGAAATGAAGTAGAAAAGATAGTTTAGGTACAAGATGGGTTATATGTGAAATGTTGGAATTTATAAGCTGGAAACTGCAGTTGAAATATGTTCACTAAATATGCTTCGGTATTTTAGCCATAAATTTTTTTCTAGTTATTCAAATAAGATAATTCTTGATTTGAATTAAACTAGAGAAATAGGGTTACAAATTTTCTGATGAAATTGAGTTTAAATTCAGTTTCTAAGAATTTTAATTTTTGGATGGAATTTGAGCATAGAATATTATTTCAGTATAAGAATAGTTTGAAAATGTTTAGGGTATAAATTTCATATTTCCAAACCAAACTGAATGTATTTGGTGTCATTAGAAAATTAAGACAATGAGGAACATTTTTCTAGAAGGAAATGTTATCAAATGCCTTCTATTACCTGATCAGAAAAGATCTAGAGTTTTGGAAGGAGTTAGGCATGATTTAAATAATTTTGAGGTCTTGCTAGATTAATTATTTTATTTGGAGTTAATTATTATGTTAATGTTGGTAGGATTTTAAAATATGGTTTAGTTGAATTAAGAAGTAAGAGTATGTATGTATGAGGGATTTTTGGGAAGATCACTTAAGCCATTTAAGTTACAAGGCATATAAGGAAGGGCATAAGGGTCTTTGTACACTCATTAATGGCATAATTGTAATAAGAAGGGTTGTTTGGCTTTTAAAGGAGAAGCATGAACGAAAATGGGAGAGAAAAAAAACAAAGAGAAGAGAGAAATGAGAGAGAAATCTTGGAGAAGAGGAGAAAAAGAAGAAAGAGAAACTAAGGTTCATCATTTCTTGGTTTTCAAGAAGGAATTTGTGATTGTTCAAGAAGAGAAAAAGGAAGAGGAGGATTAGAGCTTCCATTAGAGCCAAGAAAATTATTGTTTGCTGAAGATTCAAGGTAAGCTTATGTTTAATATTTTGGACTTTTGAGAAGATTTTGGTTCATATAGCCTAAGAAATGTATGGGGTTAAGGATTCTATGATCAATTTCAGTGAATATGTCTTATGAGTTTCTCAATTGGAATGCCTATTGATTTGGAGATTTTTCTCAATGTTGAAGGAAATCAAGGAAGGAAAGAGGAACAAGGGAAGAGGACATCTTTGAGCAAGTTTATGAGCAAGGAAATAAGGTGGGTTCCATGCTTATAATAGAGTAAATAAGTCACTTTTGTTTTCTTTAAATCAAGAAAATTTTAATGATTTAAATTGCATCACAAGTGTTGCATTAATTGTGTCTTGAATGAATTGCGGAAGTGCTACATGTTTGATATGTGAATTGTGTGATGATTTATGAAAATGATTTCTTTGAAAGGATTACACGTTTATGAAATCATGTTTTTTTTGAAATTGTTTTCGAAATACCTCTTGTTTATGAAAAAAATCAAGTTTCGAAAAGTGCCATTTTGGGCAACAAGTTTAAAATACATGTTATGTAGGTTTTGGTAGTCTATTCAAGAAATGTCATGTGCACGTTGACCAAGAAAAGGCTTCTCTTGCCTGCCCACTAGTGACACGGAGCTCCCTCAGGGACTCCCTTAAGAATTCACAACTACACAGGACCACAATGCGAAAAAGTGTAGTGCGTCATGATTATAGATCTAGCTGTAAAGCTCACCTCCACTCTCTTTCCCCTATTCAGGTGATGAGCAAGAGATCAAGTGAAAGTGAATCAAGGCATAAATTTGAATGGGTTTAGGATCCTTTGGAGGGGTCTTGGAGAGTGTAAATTTAGTCTCACCCCAAGGTTACACGACCTGCCTGTGTAAAATCACAAAGGCCGTGTGTTTCTAGCGCAGGAGCACCATTTCACCTGAAAGTCACATGGGCAGCCCGTGTTAGTTTACACGGACCATATTTTTGGCCCTCAAAATGACATAATTTCATTTTGGAGTCTTCAAAAAATTGTAGATATTGAAGTCTACTTTCAAATGGTCCAAGAACGAACTCAATCCGACATCTTTAGAA
This sequence comes from Erythroxylum densum, assembly GCA_024678245.1. Taxonomy (NCBI): domain Eukaryota; kingdom Viridiplantae; phylum Streptophyta; class Magnoliopsida; order Malpighiales; family Erythroxylaceae; genus Erythroxylum; species Erythroxylum densum. Next base: position 34,603,360 of record JANPWT010000008.1, on the reverse strand, counting down.
AAAGTTATCATAATTGCGCCAAGAGAGGTACAAAATGACTAAGGACATAAACATGTTGGAGTGTTTTGTCCATAACTTCCTCATCCGATCTCTAAATGAAGTGATTATTAAGGAAATTTATTACTAAGGTATTTATATATCTCTCCATGAAAATTAGTATCGTTTGAATTTAATTTTAAAAAGTTTGATTGAAAGAAAATGAGAGGTCGGTTTAGAGAGCATAATTGGGGTGTGAACATACTATCGAATTTTAAGCATATCTTGAGCTATAGAGCTCCGATTGAGGTGATTCTTTCTTTAAAGTAAACTAGAGACTTAAAGCTACAATTTATTTGAAGAAGTAAAATTTTAATCCTGGTATTAAGATTTCCAAATTCTGTTAACAAATAGGAGAAATGAGTTCGAGTATAGTGACTAATTTACATGGGCACACCATTGAACAAATTATAAGGAAAATTGTTAGGAAGTTATGAGAATAAAGATTAATCGATGATGGTCAAGGAGACTTCACTAGAGTATGCTCACATTATATGGTTCCGTTTAAGAGTTGGGTTTCAGAAGCGGTGCCCAACAATTGTGGTATCGAAGCAAGAGTTGGATTTTGGAAACAAGCGGGATCTAACATTTATGGTATCAGAGAAAGCGATTGGGCTTCGGAATCAAGTGGGGCCTAACATTGATGGTTCCTTTTAAGAGTTAGGTTCTGGAAACGGATGCCCAATAGTTGTGGTATCAAAGTTAGAGTTGGGTTCTGGAAATAAGTAGGGCCCAACAGTCTGAAGAGAGGAGTAGTGGTGCAAGCAGACTTAGAACTATGAGGACTTTTACTGTTTCACATCAAGCCTCAACGGCTGGAGGCAATAGGAGGGGAGATGGGGATAAGCCACCCATTCCTAAATGTGAACACTGCTTAAGGTTTCATAGAGGGAATGTTACCGATTGACTGGAGTATGTTTCAATTGCGGGGAGAAAGGACACATGGCAAGAGAATGCCCTCAGAATCCAAGACATGAGAGAAGTCAGATGCAAACTTCAAAGAGGACCGAGAAAGTGGAACACAGGATGGTGTCAGAAGTGGGCAGTAGAAGTTCTGAAGTGGCTAGGAAAATGAACCCTCCAGGGAGATCGAGGGGACAAGCACTAGCTAGAGTGTTTGTTATGCTGAGAGAGGATGCAGAGACAGCCCCGAAGGTCGTAACTAGTATGGTTGAATTATCTGATGGTGATGAAATTGTTTTGATTGATTTAGTTTCTCCTTTGACTGTGAGTACTCCAATTGGTCAGTATATTATTATTAGTCAAGTTCATAAAGATTGTGAGATATGTATTGGTGGAGGACAATTAGTAGTGGATTTGATGCCTTTGAAGATGGGGGATTACACGTGATATTAGGCATGGATAAATTAGAAAAGTATCATGCCAACTTAGATTGCAAATAGAAGACAGTGGAATTCGAGTTGGATAATGGAAGAAAGGTGGTGTTTATGGGAGACAGAAAGTCAGGTCCACCTAGAGTTGTTTCAACTCTGATAGTAGAGAAAATGATGTGAAACATATTTGGCCTATGTGGTAGACAAGAAGGCAGATAAAGGAAAGTTAGAAGATATACTAGTGGTCATGGAATTCTAGAATGTCTTTCCTGAGGAATTATCAAGACTACCGCCACCTAGGGAAATTGGATTTCCCATTGAGCTTCTTTCGGGCACAATGCCAATATCGATTATGCCTTATAGAATAGCTCCGGCAGAATTGAAGGAGTTCAAAGAGCAATTGGAAGATTTGTTAGAGAAAGGTTACATTAGACCTAGCTCTTCACCTTGGGGAGCTCCGGTCCTTTTTGTGAAGAATAAAGATGGATTTTTAAGAATGTGCGTAGACTACCGGAAGCTTAATCATGTCACTATTAAGAATAGATATCTTCTCTCGCGCATAGATGACTTATTTGATCAATTGCAAGGGGCAAGAGTCTTTTCTAAGATACATTTGAGACTGGGTTATCACAAGTTGAGGATAAAGGAGTCCGATGTGTCAAAGACTACTTTAAAAACTTGGTATGCGCATTTTGAGTTTCTAGTTATGCCTTTTGTGTTAACGAATGCACCTACAACATTTATGGATTTGATGAATAGAGTCTTCAAACCTTTCTTAGACCAATTTGTCATAGTCTTTATTGATGACATATTGGTTTATTCTAAGAGTGATGAGGAGCATGAGGAACATTTGAGGCTTACTTTGAAGACATTGAGGAAGGAAGAGTTATATGCCAAATTTAATAAATGTGAATTTTGGCTAAAGGAAGTGATGTTCCTTGGACATGTATTTTCGAAAAAAGGAGTGCATGTGGATCCGTGGAAGATAGAAGCAGTTGTGAAATGGGAAGCACCTAAGAATGTAGCTAAAGTGAGAAGTTTCTTGGGTTTAGCTGGATATTACAGAAGGTTTATAGAGGGCTTTTCCATAATAGCTGCTCCACTTTCCAAATTGACAAGGAAGAATCAAAAGTTTGTGTGGATAGATGAATGTCAGAAGAGCTTTGAGGAGCTTAAGTACAGATTGACGGGTGCACCAATTTTGACTTTTCCTTTAGGTAATGATGGATACACAGTGTACAGTGATGCCTCAAGGAAGGGATTAGGGTATCTGTTGATGCAAGGAGATAAAGTGATTGCCTATGCTTCTAGGCAATTGAAACCTTAGGAGATGAACTATCCTGTACATGACTTGGAATTGGTTGCCATAATTTTTGCATTGAAGATTTGGAGACTTTATCTCTATGGAGTCACTACTAAGGTGTTTACAGACCAAAAGAGTCTTAAGTACCTGATGAGCCGAAAGGAGTTGAATTTGAGACAAAGAAGTTGGCTAGAGCTATTGAAAGATTATGACTTAAGATAGACTACCACCTAGGGAAAGTTAATATAGTAGTGGATGCACTGAGTAGAAAATTGACTATGGCACATGTGGAGACAGTGTATCTTCCTTTGTTGAAGGAATTAGTCAGACTCAAGGTGTTATTGAGACAAACTGAATCCGGTTGTGTATTGGCTAATTTTAGAGTGAGGCCAATATTGAATGAGAAGATTAAAGAATTGCAAGAACAGGATGAGTATTTGAGCCAGCTTTGAGAGGAGATTAAAAGTGTTAAACGTTCTAAAATATAGGTAAGGGAAGATGGATTAATGGTGGTAGGAAATAGATTATGTATTCCTGATATGCTAGAGTTGAAAGATGAGATTCTTGATAAGGCACACAATGCGCCTTATGTTATGCATCTAGGAAGTACGAGAATCTATCGAGATTTGAAAGAGCATTTCTGGTGGAAATGAATGAAGAAGGATGTTGCAGAGTATACTAAAAGATTCTTAGTGTGCCAGCAAGTCAAGGCTGAACACTAGGCACCTTTAGGCAATCTTAAACCTTTGTCAATTCTGGAATGAAAATGGGAGAAGATTACAATGGATTTTTTGATGAGATTGTCGAGGACTAGCAGGAAGCATGATGCAATATGGGTGACTGTTGATAGGCTAATCAAGTCCACACATTTCTTGCCAATTAAGCAGATAAATTCTTTGAATGCTTTGGCCAACAAATATGTGGACGAAATAATCAGACTTCATGGGATTCCAAGCTCTATAGTTTCGGATAAAGATCCCAGGTTCACCTTCAGATTCTGTGAAAGCTTACAAGAGGCTTTGGGAACTAAATTGCACTTTAGTATAACTTTCCATCCACATACTGACGGATAATCAGAGAGGACAATACGGACTTTGGAGGCAATGCTGAGAGCTTGTGTTATGGATCTTAAAGACTCATGGGATGATCATCTGCCTTTAATTGAATTTGTTTATAAATAATTCCTATCACTCAAAATTTTAGATTGCACCTTATGAAGCTTTGTATGGCAGGAGGTGCAAAAATCCAATTTGTTGGGATGAGGATAGTGAAAGGAGGTTTTTAGGACTTGAATTGGTACAAGTCACGGTTGATAAGATTAAATTAGTGAAACAGAGATTTAAAGCAGCTCAATATAGAATGAAGAGCTATAATGATGCACATAGAAAGGAGATGGAATTTGAAGTTGGAGATAAAGTGTTTCTTAGAGCTTATCCATGGAAAGGAGTTTTGAGATTTGGTAAGAAGAGCAAGCTTAGTCCAATATACATAGGCCAACATGAGATCATTGGGAAGATTGGACCTTTAGCCTACAAGTTAGCTTTGCCATTGGAATTATCTATGATTCACAATGTTTTCCACGTATTGATGCTGAGGAAGTACCGATCGGATCCTTCACACATAATTTAACCTTCAGAGGTTCAGTTAAGGGAGGATTTGACATATGAGGAGCAACCAGTGGAGATCCTAGATTCGAAGGAAAAGGTTTTAAGAAACCGATTGTA
>JANPWT010000008.1:34532969-34543278 GCA_024678245.1 Erythroxylum densum | reverse complement strand
AAAGATGGGAATTTGTTGTATGAGATGAATCATTTGAGTTGAGATTTGGGAGATTTATGAAATCATTTTGGTAATTGGATGGTTAAGAAGTGATATTATATTAGAAGAAGTGAATTTGGGAAGATTATGAGTGAATATGATGTTGAATGGATGTAGGAAGCTTTGGAGAGGCTTTGGAAGAAGTTTTGGATCACCAATGTTTGTTAGATGGACTTCAGGTCCGTTAAACGAACCTTCTTGGGTGTAAAAACACCCCTAGCCCAGTGCATGTTCGTTAAACAGACATTCTCAGGTCTGGAAAGCACTCCCAAGCCCGTCTATGTCTGTTAGGCGGACATACACGGGATAGCTACAGGAAATTTGCATTTTTGACCCTCTAAATGACAAAATCTTGCTTTGCGATCTTCATTAAAGTTGTAGATCTAGAAGTCCTCTTTCGAACCGTCTAAGAATTACCTTAATAAGAGGTTTCTAGAGAACGTTATGTCAATTGTCCCAAGATAGGTACACATTTATTAGGAAGCTACAGATGGTAAAGGAGGAACTCAACTTACTAAATTAGAAAAGGTATAACAAAACATGTAAGACTATTCAAATAACTAGAGATATACTCCTTTAAATTCAAAGAGATTTTTATCAAGCCCTAAAAGATATAAGAAAACTAAATGATGAGAGAATAACTTGAATGAATTATACATATGATGTAGAGGTGAATAACTCCTTAATGAAGTAAAAGTCTAAAGTGTAATGGCTAAAAAGGGGATAAAAAAAAATTTTTTTTTCACAAATCCATTCTCTTTAGAAGAAACAACAACATAATCACATCTTTGATCAAAAGGGATGGTCATAAGGTTCAGGCATAGCAAAAGAAACTTTTAGATGCCTGTGATTACTTTCAAAACACTATTGGGACACACATTAACAATCGCTCACCTGTGTAAGTACTAACCTCCTTCTTCCATAGACAAATCACAAATGAAGTAGATGAATAACTCATTAGACCATTTAATGCCTCATATTTGGAGAAAGCAATTAAGAACCATAATCCAAATAAAGACCATGCCCTAATGGAATACATATTTCTTCTAAAACTCTTAGAACCTAATAAAATCAAAAGTTACTGAGGCCACTTTTTATTTCTTCAATAAAGGAAAAATGTTAAGAGAGCTTAACAAAGCTCATACGAAAGTCACCTAATCTAACTTCTTTGAAGGACCTAGACCTATCTCTTACTAAAACACCATGTATAAATTCATTGCCAAGTTACTTCCCATTAGGCTTAGGCATGTGTTAAAATATATTATTAGCCTAACTTAAGGAGCATTCATTCCAGGGAAACAAATTAGAGATAATATACCCCAATCTTAGGAATTGCTTAAAAACTACGTCAGGAAACAATCGTTTAAAAGCTATGTAATAAAGATAAACTTTAATAAAACATTTGATTATATTAATTAGAATTTCATCATACACACATTAGGAACTTTTGGATTACCTTTTAGATTTATAAGCTAGATCGAGAAGTGCATCACCACTTCTTTTAGTGTCCTTGTAAATGGTGAACCTATACATTTATTTTAATGGTGATAAAAGGTCGAGACAAAGTAACTATATCTCCCTTTACTTATTTACTTTAAATAACTAAGGACTAGACTAACTTATCACATTATAAGTTATGAAGGAAACTTTAAAATCTATAACAGATGCAAAAAGCTGAAGATCTATAGCCTATCCTCCACCAATGATCTGCTTCTTCTCTATGAGGGTTGATGCAAGCAAATTTTGTTCATTAATAAACTCTCTACAAGCCTTTAGCAATATCTTAGTGCTATTGATTAATAGGGATAAGAGTTTTTTTAATAGTTTAGTAGGAGCAAGTCACTAGGTAAGCTTGCTATCTCAATTATCAAAACTTAAGCTAAAAAAAAAAATCCTCTTTTCAAGTATCTAGGCATGCCAATCACTATTAGGAAATCAACTTACAATGATTGCTTGCCTCTCGTTGAAAAGATATAAAGAATAATAGCCTATTGGTGCTATATAGGTCTCTCTTATCCAGGAAGAATTTAGCTTAGTTTCCCAATTCTCAATAATATGACAAGTTCCCCCATAGAAAATAGTCAAAACAATTGAAAGAATGGTAAAAAATTACATACACTAGTGATACCTCTAAAAATAAAATGGTTTGGTGACAAAAGGATGAGACGAGGAATACTGTCTAGTCAGGGTTAGTCAGATAACCCACAATGTTCAAAGACTGTCAAAATACTAGGAGCTCAATACCAAGGCCTAGCTAATATAGAGGGAAACCATTTGCATAGGCTGGGGTAATTGTAGTAACCCAGTAGGATGCTGATGATATATTCGGTATAGTGATAGGTACGATTATAGTTTTGGTAGTGATGAATATATTTAGATCGATCCCAAAACTATGCATTCGTATGTGCTAAAAGATTTAGTTAGATAGGTTAATGTGAAGTTGGAGTTGTTAGAGTGTCATATAATAATAACTACCTTCACTAAAACTACGCCAGTAGTGTAGAACATTTACGGAGGAAGTTACGAACTAATAGGACTTAGAAGCTCTTTAATGTGTTGATCTTATTAGACATTCATGACTATAAAGTCATAATAGGAAGGGGAATGACTAAAAGTGTATTATGTCAATGTGGATTACTTCTAAAGGAAGTTAGGATGGGTACACAAGGCAAGTTAGATATAGTATTTCATAGGAACTGTAGAATGCTCCTGTCTTTTAGCATATCGACCATAATAGCTAGAAAAGTACTAGGAATTTAGTATACAAGTTATTTAGTTTCTATGAATCGATAATAATAGAAGTTTATTAGGTTATTTAACATTTTAATACTGGAAAATTAAATCGTAAATATATTTGGAGGATGAAATTGCTTATTATGGTTGAATCAGTTGATGATTAATTATTAGGTTATTTAGCTTAAAATTTTGTTTTTAAGGTCAAGTATATTTTGATTGCAAGGTGATTTGTGGATTCGTACAAAGTAATGCTATGGATGACATTTTGATGGAATCTTTAATCAAGATTGATGATTGAATAATATTTTTGAAAGCAATGATCAGTTTGATGTAAGCTTTCAGTTGTAAGTATATTACCATATCTATTCTAAATATTGAACATTCATTATTTTAAGTTTCTTTGATGTAAGTCAATTGTTATATTTCTTGAAAATCAAATAAGTGAAAATGTTGGTAAATTTTTCAAGGAAATGTGAGTGATAAGTTTTGATCCATAATGGAGCATTGTCTCATTAGAATGTAGAGATATTATTTTACAGATAATTATAATTGACGATTGGGAGAATGATAATAATTATGTATCAGACCTTTGAATAAGTATGACATGAAGATTTTAGATGATTAATAAAAAAAATTAGGAACTAATAAAGTATCAGATTGAGTTTTGAGGTACCTGAAATCACATCAGTGTTTTGTATTGCTAGAAATGGACAAGTAGAGATATCTTCATTAAACATCGAAGTTGAGGAACAAAAATATGAGGATACTCCCTATTTGAAGAGATTGAGGTTTGATAAGCTCAAAATTTCGTTATGAGATAGTAACATTTTGGAGGTAATTGAATGGTTTTTATATGAATAGGATATTATGTTAGTATCTTACTATATGATGTTAAATGATTGATTTACCTCTAAAGAATGTGATGGGAAATGACAAAGGTACAATAAATAGTTCAATAATGGTTATGGATTTGAGATTCGAAAGCTAAGGAGTCTATTTGAGGCATAAGAAATACAAGGAAAATATTTTCAAGCTTTGTTTATAATTAAAGACAATGATAAAAGAAATGTTTGTTATTCAAAAGTATACAAGAATAATTATTTTGTGGAGAACCCCAATTAAAGGTTTCATTCATAGTAATTTTAAGTAAATGTGAATTTTGATAATGTTAAATGGATGGTTTGAATGTATGGTTAACTTAGCAAAGTTGTGAATAAATTGATTATTAATAAGATGCGAAAGCAATGATTTAGAAAAAGGAGTTTCAAGTAGAGGATGGACCATGTCTCAGCTTGTTCAGACAATGCTTGATTCCCACCACGAATTTAATCGCCGGGTCGTCTCGCTTCCAATCCTTGGACCTTTTGTAAGCACAGGTATGCTTCTTTAATATCTCTTGATCATTAGATTCGCTAAGAAGGAAATGTTGGAAATTTCAAGATCATGTTATTGAGAGGTAACATTACGCTGATGCTAGATCAAGAATTGTGTGTATTAGTCATGGCTAAAATTAAGAAAGAAATTCCATATTAAGTCACTCTCTAATGTATGTTATGCATATGATGAACATAATGAGGCATCATTGACAAGCCTCTATCTTGAAATGCCAAGGCGGCCTACTTGACACCCTACGATGACCCTCTAGTTGATATCAGATCTAACTAGAAAGTTCCTGTAGAACTAAGTCTATTGCCCCTTCTTATTGAAAAGCTTTAACTCAACATTCGTAAATATGAACAGTAGAGATTTTTATTCTTTAATTTTATAAAAAATTTCAGCAACATAACAATTGTATTTTGACTTTTTCAAAAATTTCAAAATTCCTTTAAAAATTTAAAACACTTCTATAATTACATCAAAATCTCCACTACAATTTGTGGACTTCAAGTCCATTCATAAACAATCTTAACAATCACTTTATTAATCTTAAAGAAAGACTAAAACATATTCATGCATTTAACTTTAAAACATTCATATACATGCATTCTTTACACAAAATACATTCCAAAACATATTCATGAATTTGTGAATGTTCCCTAAAACGTTCACAAGGCAAAAATGCCTACACAATAGCATGTGACAAAATTGACTAGTCATAAGGTAGAGTCCTTACTACTGAAGCCCTTGAGCGTACACTTGGAAGATTTATTTTAAAATGTTGACAATGTGTCACGTGACACTAACACATATTTTCCTTTTTATTTTTAATTAAAATATAATTAACTAATATAAGTTATTAAAATATAAATAATTAATTAATTAAAATATAATTTATTAATTAATTATAATATAAAAATTTTTCTCAATATTTTTAACAAACCATTCACTATCAATAATAACAATAACAATTCTTTACTCTTAACCATCATAATTATAATGATTATATCCATTTTTTATTTCTCACTATATTCATTCTCCTTTCTATTATCATTTCTCCATATAAACCAATCGCCCCCTTAATTGTCAATATGGGTGAAGACGTAAAGATGCCCATACATGCAATACTTTTTAAATGAAAGCTAGCATTTATGAAAATTCTTTTAATCATTTAATTTTTCCTAATCACAAAAGAATAAATTGTTAAATATATACATATATATAGTATCTATATATATAAAACCTAACATAAAATATATATACATTACATACACACTTGAACCCAACAACTAATTGTATGGAGTCAGATGACCCATGAACTCTCAAAATACGCTTGTAAAGGAATTATCTTGAATATTTCAAAAGATTTTAAACACTCCAATTGTGAAAATTAACGGATTGAATGCTGCATTTGCCAATCATTCCAACATTAGCATCACAAAAAGACTTCTAACAACCCATTTGAAAAAACAACCAACCACTTCAATGTTTGGATGGGAAGGTTAAAGATTGCTTGACTTGGTGTCTACTTATACTAAGAGATGATGTACACGCTTAGTTAAAACCTCTACATCCCGTAATCCAGTCGTTGCATAAACTTACAGCATGTCCTCTCATGATGACACTGAAAAATATAGGACATTACCCTTGGAGATCTACTCATTTCCTTTCCTTACAATAAAATGTTCCATTCAACTAAACTAAAGAAGTGCTAAAAACCAGAAGAATACATTCCACTGAGACCTCCATTCTTGAGGTACATTTGCACCATCAGCGAACACAAGTTTGAGGAAATCCCTTCGGTCAAAAAAATTCTTTAATTTATCTTGACAGAGCCAATCACCAAAATTTGACAGTTGATGCTCTTTAGCATTTTACTGGATCAAGGAAACATAAAACAACAATGCAGTGAATTGTGAAACATCTAGAAGACTAAAAGATTTTTTGTCTTAATTACTCAAAGCACCATTTTCTTTCTTTTGGGTCTACTCTTAAGTTTCCAAGAAATTTTAAACCTATGTACAGAAAAATGCTATCAATTGTTGCTTTCAGCAGTCCACACACATACATTAGCTTATTGAGACCATCCAAATGAAGAAATGCATTGTACAGAAGTGACCAAGAAAAGGTTTGTGTCCTTGATTACAATAGCCTCATGGCTGTTTAAGCTCCGCACATATCAAACAGTTTCTGGACTCATTAAGACCTTAAAATAGTATCTGAAATGAAGATTAAAATCAAGCTCAAAAGCAAGAAGAGTACACAAACTATGTCAATGAATTGCCTAGCCACAGCAAATAAGCTATCACAGTTACTGACTATTAAAATATAGGTGACAAATCATACCTTGGAATCGTCAAAGTACATAACTGTCAGCTTTCTTTTCCTCACTCTATGTAGTATATCTTTCTGACTTGAGGAAGCAGTTTGCCACAAGATTGTCTCATCTCACAGCCAAGGTCAACCTCCATCAATCTATGATTTTCCTTGGAGCGGATCATCACGAAAGAAACCTTCAATTCATCTCCTTCAGTTATTGAAATAGGAGGATGTAAGAAGAAAACCTGTTGCATAAACAAAAGCATTAGATTGTATAAAAAAATGCAGCTGAAGAAGCAACTGACCATCAAAGCCCAAAAAGGACTACCATCACGACATAATCTCAAATAGCATTGTTTTCCATGTAATTAAGAAGTCAATGAATTCGTTGGAACTTAAAATAAAAAAGCATGGCATATTGGCGGAAACACCAACGGTCATATTTTGACATTTTGAATGTATATCTAGCCTTAGTACATAACTCCTTAAGGCCTAGCTATTCTTTTGGAAATACAATTAATTTAATTTCCAAAAACAAATCAAAATGCCCACATTCTCTCTTAATAATCATTATAATTTATCATCACAAATACAGCCATACAAACCTGCTGGCCCCAGTGTGTGCCATTATCTATACTAGGAGCAGTTGTCAACTCGATTGCTTGCCGAGCTGGATCATTGCCGCTTCCCTGGAGGCCCAGTAACCAAAAGGACATTATAGTGCCAGAGATTTTAATCTTAAAATCAATCACGATGCTATAACACTCAACTTACCCGAAAATGGACATCAAACCATCCAGCAAAACCACAGAGCCTTGAGTTCTCCAGAGTGACTGATGATGAAAAGTTTGATCTGACTTCAAGAATATCATTCACTGTAGCAGTTAAACAATCAATCTCCTTTACAACAGCTGTTGTTCCTATAACTTGATGTGGATGAAGGTTTTGCCACAATGATGTCTACAGAAAATTCCATCGAATGTACTTTTAAAGTTAATTCCATGGCACGGTCTAACATACCAGATACGCTACAACTTCAAAGACGGCAGGATCTAAACATTCTTTATCTTTGTATTTGCATAATGCTTACAACTGAAAGAAGAAACATTATCACAGATCACATGCATAAGTACTGGACAGTATAGGGTCAGATGTCATTCACGTAGTGAAGGAGTAACAAACTGTTATTCAACACACAACACTCTGTTTATCGAGCTTCGCACTAAATAGTACTGTCCAAATGGAAGAATTGCAACAAAAGCTGTACCATATCACATCCCAGGATCAAGTTATTAATAGAAAACACTCATCAACCAGGCAATTTGACACTTAGTAGTGACCCCGTCTGTTTGTGAGTTAGTGAACTACTGTGGCAGTGCATGTGTTGAACTTCCCTAACATACCACTATATATTGCCATGAGTTAACATTTCACATGGTTCTAAACCTATAACTACCACTAAAATGAGAAAGGGACAAGCCACATGAACTAACCTCTTTAACGGGAATTAGCAACACATAGATAGATATATCTTTCCGGTATAACAAACTAGGAAAATGTTTCATATGTGATGAAGTAAGAAGTTAGAGCATGCGCTATCCTAGATGGAAATTTGGAAAGACAAATGAACTAAACACAAATGATGCAGGAAGTTGTCATTCAAGCACATAATTATATCAGAACAAACCTGTAGATAATATTTCCTCTGCTCTTCCTCAAAAGACTTTGTCAAAATGCTCATATCCACACCATAATGAGTTTTGGTGTCCTCCACAAAACCATACCAGTCATCCATTGCTTCAACATAATCACTTTTCTTCTTTTCTCCCAATCCAGACCTAATAGGTGCCATCCACATGCGGGCATGACTTGGATACCTATAGCGTATCAACAACATGATAACAAGTTATGAAGTGAGCATCACTGATGGATAATCTCTAAAAAAAATATGCATAGGAAAGAAACATTATAATCTGATTGTAGAGTATCAAAGCAGCAGAAGTACAAGCTATCAGATTGGAATGCTAAACACAAGCCAATGGTCAAACTAAACATGGAAAATGTGTAGGCTTAGAATTGCTTACATGACTCCGCTAGGTTTCAACCAGCGATCACGTGCAAATATAACTGAATCAAACATGGACTCGCGCAGAAGAAAGTATCCCATCCACTCCGAAATAATAACATCAACTGTCATGAGTCAAATTCAAGACTATATTCAACACTGCGAGGAAACTAGAATCATGAATTAATAATGGAAAATGCAGTTTGCCCTGGTTGGTGGCAATAACTAATTCAACTTTCAGACCTTTCTCTGGCAGGATGATATCCTCCATGGAACCTTCAATCACTTCAACCACATCTTCAAAATTATGTGCCTTGACTAACGTGCGAGCATGCTCAGACATTTTAGTTGCTTCAACTGCATAAACCTTTCTTGCACCTGCTTGAGCCGACCATAAAGCAAGAATGCCACTGCCTGTTCCTACATCCAGCACAGTCTGCAGCAAAGGTTCACCAAAATAAATTAAAATTAAACATAGAACTAGGCATGTCCTTTCCTTCTCTTCTGGCTTTGCATGGCGGAGGATGTCAGGGTGGATTAGGGTAGAGAACAGGGGTGTTTGCTGAATAATCACTTTCAAGTTGATCTCTTACCCATCTCTAAAACATCATAAGTCAAATCTGGTAAACAAATCTAAATCTAAAAACTCAAATTTCTTAAGGGCATATGAAAAATCACGCATCCAAGAAAAGATAAACAAGCGTAGGTCGCCATGATCTACAAAGGATGGCCCAAATCTCACAACAGGTTGATTTGCCAATATAAAAGCTTAAGCTAAGAAAAAGAACTAGCATTGCATTAAAAAAAAAAAAGGAAAACTCTGGAACACAAAACGAAAAAGGATGGTGCCTTAATGTGAAACAACTTCTGGTTAAGGAAGTGCATGCCTTTCCGTGGAAATGGTGCTTGTTCTGGAAAATGGCGTTAAAATAAGCATCCATGCGCACTCTATCGGAGAGCATCTCCTTTTGGTGATAAAGAAAAGCATAAGTGCAAAAGTAATTAGCGAAATCAACACCCTTGTCCACCATCGCAGCACCTCCTCCGCCGCCGTTCACAGTGACGCTGTTCTGGTGGCTCCCCATAGTAATATGTTTTGCTCTTTATTCGGTGGGGTTTTAGGGCAAAACTTGCTTTATGGAAGTACTAGGGGATTGCCTTTGCCCGTGCTTTTAATAGGTTTTGCTGTTTTACTCGGTGGGGTTTTAGGGCAAAACTTGCTTTGTCGTTGTACTAGGGGTTTGCCTTAATTAACATAAAATTAGAAAAAAAAAACTTTAAATGAATAAAACGCAATTAAGACAAAAGAAGAGTTTGTTAAAAAATCATAATTTTCTAAAATGTAAAAGTTCTTTAATTATCTATAAATAGACAAAGATAAAGAAGCCGTGCTTCATGTTCGTCTGCTAAAAGATTCGGGAGTTTGCATAATGCCAATTTAGTTTAGGAAACATGATATTGTTTACTATTTTGTCAAATAGACCGTGCATTATTACCATAAACAGTTACGGTCTCTAAATTTGTTTATATTTCATTTGATTAACCATTCACATTCACTCATTCACTCGTAGTTATTATTCTCGCGTAACAAAAGTTTGCGTAGCCGTTAATATTTGTTATTGATGCATTCTTTAATATCTCTTCTTATTTTAACGACCGCTGATAGAATTTACGATGTATTACTTTTTGATATACATGATTCTTATTAAAAAGCGAACATAGAACATATTTATCTTTCTGTATGATCAAAATTATATTATTTAAAAATTAAAC
>JANPWT010000008.1:34403655-34414407 GCA_024678245.1 Erythroxylum densum | reverse complement strand
CTTTTATGTAATTATATATGTAAAAAAATTGAAAAACGAATCAAAAACGAAGGAAAACCAAATGAGATGAAAAATAAAAAAAACCTTCTTTCCGGCAATCCGATCACGTAACCACTCTGATACCACATGTAATACGTAGTGTGAGCCTTATTACGTCTCCTGGATCTACATGAAAGAATAAAAAACGAAGGTAATGCGAAATACCTGAATTTCAGTTCCATCTCTGATTTCGATGCCGATTCCGAACTCCAAACGTCTCCGAATCTCCCGAGATCTTTAGTGAAAAATGCTCCCTGACTCACGGGCTAGGTCTTTCTATAATTTTCTTAAAACACAAGCTTCCCTAACGGGTTAGGAATTCCTTATGCTCTTGAATGATCTATTAGCAACTGCAGGAGACCTTAACCTTTATATAGCTTCCATATCGAGCTTCCCCATCATAAGGCCGATATGAACCCGGTCCATACTAATCGAGACATATTTTTTACCTGAACTTTGACCCATTAATCTAAATCATTTATTGGGCCACTTTATTATCTTTATCTGAATCAAATGATGCAAATTAATCGATAATTTATTTAAAAACCAAAAATATAATTAATGTTGTCCAACTTTATGAGACATGGACAAAATTGTCCCAAAGGACAAAAATGTCTAACATCTTCAGCCCTAGAGGGAGCCTTGAGAAATTCTAAAAAGAGTTACATTATATTCATGTAGTGGTCAACATGATATAAGTTCGTAATGCATTTTATGATCAAGGAAGGAGTACTTTTGTTGTATTTGAGTAATTTAGATATCAATTGTTGTATTTGAGTAATTTAGACATCAATTGAAAGAACAATTGAATTATTTAGGATTCATTTTCACTTAGAAGAAATTAGAAAGCTAAAGTAAGCTAAAGGTTGTTTCACAAATCATTATAAATTAGTTTTTATATCTCTTTCTTTACTCTCTTTAGTTATTGTTATATTTGTTTTGTAATTATCTTATATTAATTTTTCATAATCATTTTCCTATAACAAATAATTCAATTATTAACTTTTAAATAGGTTGTAAAAAGTATATATGCATAAATTATCCTCCTTTTTTATGTCATCCAAAGACTAACAATTATAATATAAATTTGGTACTCCTTATTAATCTTTTTATTATATATATTCCTGGAATACTTTTTATTAGTTTTTCTTGTCCATACCGCGTCAATGAGAACAGGATGAGAATTACTGGTCTATGAATAGCTATACACAGTAGTGTGTAAACTGAATAACGTCCCAAATGCATAAAATTCAATACTGAGATGGTGGAGAATAAAGGTGCTCTTGTCGAGTAAAGATGGAATTAGATGCCAAAGAAGTGGTTAAATGGTTAATTAATTACGACACGTCGGACCGTCGGTAGTACGTCACACTCACACTACTTGCCATAGCTCCAGAACGTAGGCAAAACGCAATGGTAATTTAAATGGAATTATATTCCAAGAAGCAAGCCCACGTGATGACGCAATCACTTTCTTTTCTGACACTTCTATATACAACACAATTAAACGAAATATTATGAAAAGGAACAGGCCCAAATGTGTTGTCATTTACAGCCTCTTTATCTGCTAACTTTCACTGGGCCCTTACCTTCATCCGTTTGCCGAAACACAAATTTTGCAATTGAGGAATGTGTGTGGCGGTCTGCTCATTGTGATAATTTCTATACATGGACTACTTACTATCTAATATTTGATATTTTGTATCATTTTATGTGTAAAATAAATTTATTTGAGGTTAAGATCTGCACAAAATCTCATTATGTTCACAACTAAGTTCACATACTTGATTGGTGTTTTTTTGTCAAACATTTCTGTGCATGTTATAACTTAATAAATTTGGGACAAATGATTATATGAGACAATAGATAATAAAAGTAAAACTTCTACTAACGTAGGAAGATGAAAATACGATTTATTTGAGGACTAACATAATTTAAATGTTCTTACATACAATACATACATAAGTAAGTAGGATAACCAAATTATACAAGGTTTCCCAAACTATTAGGAGATATGATTTATGTTGGGAAATCGGGTCAGGATCTAATCTGAACTACAGTAGAATAATTACGAAACTTTTTCGTGACTTTTGATTTTTCGAAAATACAGATCTATTTAATTTTATAAAATAATTAACATGAATTAAAATAAAGCGAAAATTTATTTTGTATCTTATACGGAAACTTGATCTTTATCTTGATGCATCTCTTGAACCGTTTCCGAAACTGATCCGTCTCAACCGCCGTAGCCGCACAAGTGTCCAGCCTCTAGCGGTATCCACAGAATAAGTTGAAAGAACTTTGTAATTTGTACAAGGATGGTTAAGCATGAAGTGCTAGCTCCATATAGCTCAAGTTTATTAAACTTGTTCTTTAGCAAGTACCTATACGTTTATTGAAGTATCTCTGTACTTTAACCTATGAGATCGACTACTTCCTTTATAAGGAAAAACAAAATGTGTGCTAGTCTTTTTATATTTTATTAATGACCAATCGTAATAGAATAATGACTAGGAACATTTAAAAATAATACATAAATGCAATATGAATCTCATAATTATAATATTATTATAATTTCATTTACAATGTATAACTATTCCATGAACTTTATCATATACATCTAAACATGTATAAGGTAAAGAATATCTTTAAATAATTTGACACTAAACTAAAATCAAAACGATTGGTTGTAAAATATAAACCAACAATTTTATCATCTTGAATCGATGCTCCAATCAAATTTTCTAAACAATGATTTATAAAAAGCTCCGCTTACATTAATTAATCAATCCAATTATTATATTTTTTTCATCCCGTTAACCCAGTGAAAATGTACCACTTGTCCCTAGTTCTCTATCTCTGTTTCTCTAAATTTGCATCGCAGAGTATCGGCTTCAAAGCCCCATAAAATATACTTGTTTTTTTACAGCCCAGAGATCATGGAAAGATAATTTCTTTTCTCGTGCTAATACGGAATAGAAAAAGCCAACATATCTATAGGAATAGCTGAGCTTAGAAAGAATGTCGAAGAGCAACAGTCATCAAAGAGCAGTAATTAACAACATTATTCCATAGCATGGGTTCGTAGACGATATTTGACATAACCGCAGAAGTGGCAAAGGACAAGCTGAAATTTTTGAGAATATGAATTTAAATTAGACAGAAATGCCTTTTTTTTTCAAATTACAAATTTTTTCACTCTCTTACTATGTATCCAGGCGACTCCAAGCAAAATTGTTCCATACTGTGAAACAAATTGGAAAGTTTGAGTGGACACAATCCAACCCATTTCTCACGTTCCACCTAAAAAACAATGCAAGTAGGTCAGGTGGTTTCCATTATCTTATTAACACCAAGCCATCATGAACTGATCAATAAGTAACTTACAATAGGAACATCTTAAACCAAAAATCAAAGAGATAGTCTGATCTTCACATTCATTATTGGTCTGGTGTAGTCCTTGGACTGACGCGCCAACTGCGATTCCAAGGGTCTGAGTCACCATCTGAAGAATCATTATCCTCTTCTCTGGAAGAAACAGGTTCCCCTTCATGAGTCTCCCCCCAAAGCCGAGTAGATCTCCTTCTGAAACTAAGTCGTGCTCTGGCTCTTGATGTGCCAGACCAGCTGCTAATTCTTTGACTAGATCCGGGACGAAAAACTCTAATTAGGAAGAACACTGTAAGCCAACCACCATCATCAATGGGTAAAATGCTCTCATCACCCCTCTCCTCCCCAACTGAAGATTGAAGAGTGCTTAGCAAGTCCCCAAGGTCCCTCTGGCGCTCAAGCCGCCTCCAATTACGTTGCCTCTCTGGATCAACCTCTGACGGCCGAACAAGGGGGTGCTCAATCCTTGCATGTTTCCTGAGGTCAGAATAGGTTCCACTAAAATCACACGTCTCACAAGAACAGCTTCTTGGTTTTGTATTCATAAAATGTCGAGCAGCCTCCATGACAATCCAGTCTTTTATATGCCCTCGGCAAAGTGGGCATACTAACTTTAATTGATCATTGTTATCACAAGAGGTAGCTCCAGAATATAATGTTCTGTCATCAGTCCGTCCAACTTGCAAATCTGTAACTGTTGACTCGGAGTTCACAACAGTTGATGAGTTTGTAGTTGAGAAGATGTTTTCTTCTGGTGGATGAGTTGTTAAGGTTTCAACGCATGACTTCCGAAACTGATCAAGACAATTTGAGTGGCGATAACTTGTATCGCACATGTAAGGACGGCAACCTTTGTCATGGGAAGTGCATATGAGGATAACAGCATTGTGAGGATGTTCCATGCAGACAGGGCACCTAGCTTCTTCCCATTCCTTTATATTTTTCTCACATTCAAACGGAAACCTGGGTGAAGATCTTCTTGAACGACTAGAGCTGCATGTGTAAGGAGATGCTCTATTCCTATCAAAACATTTGGAACTATCTTTTCTATCCTTTGGCATGTTTGTACTGCAGAAGCAGAAATCAACTACCAGTCAAACTTAAATTTAGTACCAAATATGTATCGAAATTTTCTGTGGGTTCAGCATACGTAAGTATACCATGATCATAGAGAAGAAACCATGAACAGGTAATTATTTTCAAGAAAAACAAGTATATTTTCTGATATACAGGTAAATAGTTTTAAGAAAACAAGTATATTTTCTGATATAATTAAAATTGAACCCGATAAAAATATTAACACCAAATCCATGACAGCCACAACATAATCCTTTGGCTTTGGCCATCAAATACAAAATGCAGCATCAATAGGCTTATTGAACTCTAAGATTGCCAATTCAAATACGACTATGCAATGCTAAGGTTTGACGTTGCAGCATATGCAATAAAATTAAGCACGCAGTCTCTCGCCAACTTCAGAATTCAAGGGGAATTTAGGATGACATCTCAATTGAGCTCAGTTTTCAGAATCCATAAGGTGACCATTGCTAACAGTTTCATTACTGGACTGGTAGGATAGCAACAATCTCAAACGACTTTGCAAGGCCAAGGCTTTCCCTTTACCCACCTCGTACAAAATTAAAAAGAAAAAGAAAAACGGAAAAGGACAAAAAGCTTTGATTTTCAGCTTTCAACTCAAATAAAGCAAAATAACAAGTATAAGCCGACCTAAAAGTATAGATTATAGAAGCTCAGATAATAGCAAAGCAAAATGAACACATAAACCCTAAAATCGGTCCGATTAAACTAACCAAAAGGCAAAGGAATAAGCAGATAGATCGGAGCAGAAACCAAGGCATATGAGGAGCTAGTCATTTAAGGGATTTTTACCTTCAAAAAAGGAATTGAAAAACCTCTCTTCGAATTCACTATCCACAATCACTATTTTCTAGGCTACGATTCTTTTCAAGTAAACTTTAGAGAGAGAGAGAGAAGAGAGCTGGATTTTCTAGGGCTCCTTTCAGGTCGATTAAAGGGGGAGGGGGCGGTAGAGAGAGAGAGAGATTGGAGTTGGACCAATTGAAAGAATTGTTTATGTAGAGGTAGAGCCAATCTCGAGTCCAAGCTAACCGTTGACGTCATATATTGCGCTTTTAATTTCTATTTCTTAAAAAAAATAGCATTTTGTTTATGTGTGATGGAATTTTAAATTATATACATTTATTTGACATTTGATTTCAAACTATTTGCTAAGTCGGCGCCGTTTCCTCATTCTAACATTTTGCTGGAATTATGATTGCATAAGAATTGGCGGTCCCATTTTTCTTCCATTTTCTAATAACCTATGATTTTCTGTTTTGATCTTCAATAAATAGATTTAAAAATAGTTTTCTAAGATTTCAAATTGTGTTTCCAAGATTTCTTATACTGATCAAGTTCAATTTTGAAGGACAATATGTTGCTTCAAAGATAAAAACAAGAAAATATATTTTGTTCTTAAAAGAAAAAGGAAGTTGAAGGGAACCGTTTGATTTTGTTTTTATTTTTATTTTTAATTTGAATTTTATTTCTAAATTTAATAAAAATCCTATTTGATTGCATTTTTATTCTTAATTTTAATGTAGTAATTAAGTACTTCCTTGATAAGGATATAAAATGTCATACTTTTGTCTCTTAATATTTAGTCTTTTATATCTATTTTATACTCAAATATAATCATTATTCTTATAATTTGATTTAGGATGCAAACAGAGTCATTGTTTAGAATATTGTTTTGTACTAGCTGGTACCTGCTGGACCGACCAAAAATGGAACGGTATCTAAGGTTTTGGTACCAATTGGTACTGGGTGTTTTCGTTCGATACCAGCCTGTATATATCAGCCATATACCGACCGATACCGTAAGTTTTAAAAATTTGAAGACTATTTTGCAAAATCTTAAAATTTTTTACCCTAAACCCCCACACCTAATGCTTGCACGATCCTCTGCTAATTTGATTTTTTCTCTCTCTCTCTCAGACTCATCTCACCTCCATTCTCTCTTTCTCATTCTCCTCTCCATCTCTGACGGTGCTCCTCCCTCTCCAACTACAAGACAACCACGAACCACTGCACCACACAACTGTCATCTTCGGATCTTCCTTTACCACGCGAACCCCCCACCACCAAGCCTCATCCAAACCTCCATCAGGCTTCAGTCCTCCTCCACGAGGACCACCATCGCACCACGCCACCATCTGCTACTCTTCTCTTATCCTCCATGCTTCCACAATTGGAGGATCTGGAATAATACTAGATCTAATGTAACACCTCCACTACCATAAAGTACGAACAAGAACACCCTGAGGATATTCCAATACGTAACCTATGATAATGATGCGTTACGTTCAATCATAACATTCACTTAACATGGCATCATCATTCTTTGTTTTCTTATAAGACATCTATTACATCCCGTCCTTATATTAAGAGTTAGAATCCAAAAGTATGGTATATGTGAAATCAATGAGTGATTAAGAAAAATGCATTTTTTTCACTCATGCATATTGTTAGCATACAAGCACATAAATTTGAATATTTTGCATACATTTAAAATAACTGCACATGCACTCATTAACATTCCGGGTGCAATTGAACTGTATTGTGATACTATTAAGAATTTTGGTTAATGTGTATTAAAATTTTAATTGGAGAGTGTATTGGTTAATTTTGAATTTTGGTGAATTTTAGGAATAATTTCAAAATTTATTGATTATTATTGGACTAGAAAAAAATTGCCAATTGGCAAGTAAATTGATGTATGGAAAATAGAAATGAGTGTAATGATATTGAAGAAATTTGGAGAAGATGACGTTGAGAACTTTGGAGACAATTGGAATGAAAGGATGGGAGTTGTGAGACTAGTTCAATAAGAACTAGTTAGTCGGGAAACTAGCTAAGGACTACAGAAATTGGACAAATGTCCAATTCTAAAGTCATGTTTTTCTTAGCTTTGAAAAATCAAGTATAGTACTCTTGCCTTTATGTTCTTTGTAGCTTTCTTCTTCACCTTTCTTCATTTACACATAGTTTTTCATCAAATCTCTATTAGAGTTAAATCTTGTTTTCTTCTACTTTTTCCTACTCCTAAGTTCGGTTTTCTTTCTTTTTCCTCAAGAAAAACCGAAACTCGTTAACCTCTACAATGGTGTACATGGGTGCATGAGAGTTAGGGTTTTTGGAGATTTTGAAGATGTTAGAGCTTTAAACAATTAAGCTTGTCATAGTTCTTTATTTTTATATAAGATGAAGCATGCATCATGTTAGCTCATTGTTAAATGGTTAGGAAATAGTGATATGCATATTTGCTGAAAAGTGAGTAAGGAATTTTTGGATATGCCATATTTGTTGTTCTGCATATTTGACGATCAATATATTATAAGATGTTGTTAAAGATTTTGAGTTAGAAAAATCATTGAAAGCGTGTATAGGGAGAGTGAGAAAATTATGAAAAGTTGATATGTGTATCTGTTTTCATGGTTTTTATGTGAAATTTTGGGTGTTTTTAAAAATGAACAAAAACGAGTTTAGAGTTATGGAAAAGATGTCAGATGATGTCTGAATATGAGAAAGATAGATTTTAGAGAAGAAGTGAAAACAAAGAGAGAAAGAAGAGAGTTTCAGTGGATGAGAGAAAAGAAGAGAGTTGAGCTAAGGTTTCATCTTTCTTAGTTTTTAAGAGAGATTTTGAGGTTGCTCAAAGAGAATAAGAAAGAGGAAGAGAAGAGCTTCCGTTTAAGCCAATAATCTCAATATTTGGGTGAAGACTCAAGGTAAGCTCATTTTCAATCATTTGGATTTTGGAAGGGTTTTGGTTCATGAAGTGTAGGAAATGCAAATATTTAAGTTTTCTAGAATTGATTTTAGTAAATGTGTTTTGGGGGTTCTCAAATTGGAATTCCTATTGAATTGGGAATTTTGTCAATGTTAAGGGAATCAAAAGAGGCAAAAGGAACAAGAGGATTGGCATTTTGAGCAAGTTTATAAGCAAGGAAATCACGTGGGTTACATTTTTATAAATGAGTAATAATCCATTAATGTTTCTTCCAAATCAAGAAAGTTAAATATTTTCAATTGCATTATAAATGTGCATTTATTGCTCTTTGAATGCTTTGAGAAAGTACTATGTGTTTGGTATGTGAATATTGCATCGATGATTTATGAAAAGAATATGAAAATGATTTTTGAAAAAGATACTATGTTTATGAAATCACTTTTCAGAAAAAATTCCATTTTAGGCAACAAGTTTATAAGTTATGAAATAAATGTTATGTGGGTTTGGTGTGGTCCATTCTATATGTCAAGTGCACTTTGACTAAAGGCTTGTCCCACCTACCCGTTAGAGGCATGGAGCTCATTCGCGAACTTCCTCATGTTCACAACTACACAAAACTACTATATGGGATTGTGATAGTTCGTTCTGTTTACGAATATATAAGACCATTATGTGGGAATGTGTTAGTTCATTCTATTGATGGACCTCCCAAACCATTTTGATGTGCTTATGTATTGACAAGTTTATTGAAAACTTGATTTGGGTTGCTTATAAATTGTTTGATAAATTGAGAATTAGGAAATATGTGTTTCATTATTCAATCTGAGTTTTACAATGGAAATGAATACTTCAATAGTTTTTGCTTGTTTCTCGATTATAAAACTATTACCCACGAGCTTTTAAGCTCACCTTCATTCCTTCTGATCTCCAGGTGATGAGCAAGAGATCGAGTGATCGAGATTTAAGGCATCACTCAGAACTTGCATGTTTTTGTATTTTAAGTTAGTTTATAGAAAACATAAGATTTTAGCCTTTTTTACGATTACTCATTCATGTCAAGTTTGTATATTTTTGGGTTTTGATATAGTATGGCTTGAAATGCCCATTAAAGCTTTGAAAAACTCTTATCTTTGGATGTTAATGAAATATGAATTGTGTATGGATGATGTTGAGTTGAAATTAGGTATACTTGAAGAAGTTATCAACTTGAGATGATCAATTTTGAACATAAGTTATCGTTTTATATAAAATTGAGATGTTATGGAAAAGAAAGATAGGAATTTGTGAATGACGAGAATTAGTTGTAATTAATGAATTAATGAGTAGAGATTAGAGAGTTTAATGAAGTAAAGTTAGTAGTTGAATGGTTATGTATATGACCTTCCAAATTTGGGCATTACATTTTCAAGTTTTCATAGGGGAAAGCTTTATGTTTTGACTTCAGGGGAAAATTTGCATTAGTCTAGGCTGAATTAGATAAAGTTTTCTTCTTCATATCTTTCTAGTTTTCTAACGATATATAATATGAAAGTTTTGGATATCGGAGTTGAGAGATATGATCATTATAAGTAGTGATGCTACAGAGGATGTATATATAGGACAGCTTTGGCCGCGATCACACCAAGCACCCTCGCGATCGCACCAAGCACTTTTGTGATCGCACCTTCATTGCTCGTGATCGCACCTTTATCCTCACAATTGCACCTTCATTCCTTGCAATCGCACCTTTATTCTCGTGATCTCACCTTTATTCCTTGCGATCGTACCCAAAGGGTTTTCTAAATCTGAACATGTTTGATTCTTTTAGCCATAACTTTGACATTCAATCTCTAAATGACTTAATTCTTGAAGCATTGGATTCCTAACACATTCTTATATCTCTCCACAAGAATTGGTAGCCTTAGTCTTTGATTCGAAAAATATTGATGAAAAGAAAGTGAGGGAATCGGTTGGAAGAGCGTGAATTGGTTATTTTACTGAACATACTTCAGCATTTTAATCATATCTTGAGCTGTAGAGCTTAGAATGAGATGATTCTTATTTCAAATTAAACTAGAGACATAGAGATATGATTTTTCTAAAGAATCCTTTTTGAATTTCCACTTCCTGAGTGGTATGTGCTTCTGAATTAGGCCCAGTACTTTTGATATCAGAGAAAGAAGATGAACTATTAATGGTTAAGGAGATTACATGAAACTAACTCTACAGGGTGATATGCTCACGTTTTATGACTCCGAATAGTTAGGCTCCAAAAATGGGGTCTAACAACTGTTTGGTATCAGAGCCCAATTTTAGTATCTTACATGGGCATTTTTTTAAATATATGTCAAGATACATGTCAAACAGTGGCAACTGATGTTGGGCCCCGATTCACATTAAGCATATTTAATTTATTTTGAGGTTTAGTTTGAAAATTCCTTTTAGTTAGAATAATTGAGGTTTATAGTGCTTAAATAAATGAAAATTGAATGGTGGGATTAGTTTAAATTAGAGTTGATTAAGTTGTTAGA
>JANPWT010000008.1:34272464-34283587 GCA_024678245.1 Erythroxylum densum | reverse complement strand
ATAAAGTTCATAATTTTTTTAAAATCCAATATCGAACATTTTAATATGCTAGTGGATTTGATAAATTTTATTTATAATTATTTATATTATATGTTTGGTATATACAGTACACTTTCATGTTGCTTCTCTTACAAATATGTTACATAAAAAATCTATTATTAATTTTACATTTTAAATATTAGAAATAATGTGTGGATTGAGAAAATAAAATTTTGCATTTTTAAATTAATTCTCCATATTTTTTAATCAAAAAGTGAAATCTTATTAAAATTTAAGCTCATAATGTATAGGCCATAGGAATGAATATAATGTTAGCCCAAAAACAATAATTTGAGAATGAAATAAAGAATGATTTAGAGAGTTCTAAACTCTCTAGTTTTAAATGTTAATTTCTCTTTTATTTGTTTCAATTAATAACTTAACTTACTTAAAAAATATATCAAATTAGTATAAAACATGAGATAAATTTCAAAATGTGTATAGAAATGTAATATTTAGCACTAATTGACAAATATAAATTTTTATTCAATTAAAAATTAAAAAATTGACAAAATAAAAGAAGATGAATTGGTTTGTCGTATGTAACACGAGCCTTCGTTGATAGAAGATGAACTCCGCTGGATAGAGCTAACACACCCATAAAAAATTGAGATAAAAAAGCATACATAAAATTTAACATGGAAAACTCTTTAATGAATATGGGAAAAAATCACGGGCAAGAATTAAAAACTTTTCACTATAGAAAACAAAGATTACAAGAGAAAGATCTCATAACCTACACCAAGAATTAATACACAAGGTTATAGGAAAAAGATTTTGGGGTGTGGAAAACTTTAAGTATATGTCTCCTTATTTAGCCTCCATCGAGGCTTCTAAGTTCACTTACTTCCAATATGGGACAAATAACATCCAACAATCTCCCACTTGGAGATTTAATTGAGAACCAATCAATCTCCACATAGTTCTTTCTATCTTGCCACTTCTTTGTTGTCTACGCCAACCTATACAAGGATGTACACCATATGAATTTGTCAATGTTGATGCACTTTGTTAATGCATCTGCTAGGTTCTCTTTTATGTGAATTTTCTCTATGTCCACACTTCCATCTTCCACCTTTTCACAAACAAAATGATATTAAACTCCTATATGTTTGAATGAAAAGTTAGATGCCTTCTAACATGCAAGGCACTTTGACTATCACAATATAAAGGATTTTTCTTTTATTGGTGCCCAAGCTCCACCAAAAACCTTTTTATTAGATCGATTCCTTACGAGTTTGTGTAGCTGTCATATACTTAGTTTCTGTTGTAGATAGTATTACAACTGTCTGTAGTTTAGATACCTAGCTTATAGCTCCTCCTGCAATTATAAACACATGGCCCGTAATGGATTTTCTTCTATCAAGATCACCTATAAAATTAGAATCAACATATCCTTTGACAATAAATTCATTTCTGGATAACATAGAGCAACATCTAAGATCCCTTTAATATATCTTAGGATCTTCTTTACAGTCCACCAATGTTCTCGACTAGGATTCACCATGTAATGAACTCCCACTACATGTGCAATGTCTAGTCTTATACAAATCATAGAGAACATTAAACTTTTCATAGCTGATGCATATGGTACTCGAGACATCTCCTTCCTCTCTGCTTCACTGTTAAGCTTTTGCTTGAGGATAACTTGAAATTAACATGAAAAGAGGTAGATATTGATTTACAATCTTGTATATTGAAGCGTCGCAAGATTTTCTTCAAATAATTACGTTAAGAAAGCCATATCATCATGTTATTTCTATCTCAGTAAATTTGCATCCCTAGAATCTTGCTTGCTAGTGCTAAATCTTTCATTTCAAACTCCCTAGCTAACTGAGCCTTCAAATCTTGAATATGATCTTTGTTGGGACTTGTAACCAACAAGTCGTCAACATATAACAAAAATACAATGAAATCATTATTACTAAACCTCTTGAAATATACACAAAGGTCTGCACTAAATTGGTTGAATCTACAACTCATTGTGAAGGAATCAAATCTTTTATATCAACATCTTGGCACATGTTTTAAACGGTATAAAGATTTGTTCAACCTGTAAATCAATTTCTCTTTCTCTAGTTCTTCAATACCTTTTAGTTGATGTATGTAAATGTTTTTTTTTTTTCAAAATCTCTATGAAG
Source organism: Erythroxylum densum (assembly GCA_024678245.1). NCBI lineage: Eukaryota > Viridiplantae > Streptophyta > Magnoliopsida > Malpighiales > Erythroxylaceae > Erythroxylum > Erythroxylum densum. The sequence continues at coordinate 34,281,407 of JANPWT010000008.1, read as the reverse complement.
AAATGCATTCTTTACATCTAACTACTCTAAATATAGATCAAATGTAGCACACATAGCTAGGACAATCTGAATTGTATTAAGATGTACCATAAGTGAAAAAATTCCAATAAATTCAATACTTTCTTTTTGAGCATATCCTTTTAGCACCAACCTTGTGCTATACCGCTCTACTTAATCATCACTGTTACATTTTATCTAGTACCACTTGTTACCAATGGGCTTTCTTCCTTGTGGTAATGGCAAAAGCTTCCATGTCTTATTCTTATGAAGAGCTTATATTTATTCTTGCATTGCTGCCATCCAAAGTGATGCATCTTAGTAATTGGTTGCCTCTAGGAATGTTGGTGGTTCTCCATCTTCTATTAATAGATAGTAGGCAACTTTTCCCTCCATAATATAATTAGACTAACAGGTTGGGGTTTTCGTTTGACCGGGTGGCCATTGAACTTCTGTATGTTTTTCAAATTCAATTGGTTCTTGCTCTTCGTGATCTGATATAGCTTTAGTATAATCTTTTTATTTAATCTTTCTTTCTTCCTAAATTGTTACAACCTCAAAATTTTCTTTGGATGTGCTACTTTGATCTTTCTCTTGTAGTTTATCTTTTGCAAATATGATATATTTGCTAATGACGAGCTTATGGGCAGTAGGATCCTACAGTCGATATCCCTTGATTCTATCGACACAACCCATAAATCTACATTTTATAGATTATGAATCTAGTTTCATGATCTCTTGGGTATTGTACATCACAAACACAGGACTTCTAAATGTATTTAACTAAGAATAATTTGTTGATTTATTGGTCCATATCTCCATTGATGTCTTTGAATCAATCGATCTTGTTGGTGATCGATTAATCACATAGTAGGCGATCTTCACTTCTTCTATCAAGAAATACTTTACCATATTTGCAATTGTTAGCATGGCTCTAGTTCTTTCAAGTAGAGTTTTATTAATTCGCTCTTTCACTCCATTTTGATAAGGAGTGTGAGGCATCGTGAATTGACGTTTAATGCCTTCTCGATTACAAAAGTCAATAAACACATCATTAGTATATTCTCCACCATTATCAATCATAAAGCACTTATTTTTCTTCCCTGTCTCTATCGAAATCTACACGTTAAAGGTTATGAAAGTTAGAAATACATTTGTCTTTCTCTTGATAAGATATGCCTAACATCTTCTAGAGTAATTATCAATTAAGGTCATAAAGTACTTCCTCCACCAAGAGGGATGATGATAACTTCGTAAGACAAAGGAGTAGTTTCTATTCAACAAAAATCTTCAATCCTTGTTTTGACATGTGGTCAAGTTTACAGTGCCAGAACTTTGCATTTTCTATAGAACTAACTGATGCATTTGCTTCTAAATGTGTCTCTCCCATAAGCTTGTATAAGTTTGCAGCTATTATTTCTGTCTTCATTACTACACCCGCTCCTTTGATCATCTTCATAACTCCATTTTGAATGTAGGTCTTGTACCCAATTTTATCTAAATTTCCTAAGTACAATAGATTTTTGTTCTAGCCCTTCACATGTCGCACATTTTGTATAGTGAAATATACCATCAAACATCTTCAAACTGATGGTGCCAATCCCAACAGTCTCTGTTTTGATCACCTTCGTAGCTCCGTTTTGAATGTAGGTCTGGTACTTAATTTCATACAATTGTTCTAAGGTTCAAGCCCTTCACTTGATGCACATTTTGTATAGTGTGAAATGTACCATTATACATCTTTAAATCGATAATGGCAATACTAACAATCTCCAAGATGTACATGGGAAATGATCATGCCTTGTGACACACTGGTACCATCACTGGTACTTGGATAATGCCTTGTAATATCAAATTTGGTTAACATTGCTTCTATCATAATTTTGCTCTTGTAACATAAGATTTGGCTCTCACTTTCTACGTGAAAAGGGAAACCGCCTTGAGTTACCTCCACTTAGTATATATAATAAGACTATAGTACACTAAGAAAGTTCCTAAGAAAGGCTGGAGTGGCCACAAATGGTCCCACTTAAAATCCAATCTCCTTAGACAAAACTTTTCCTATACATGCACTAAATATGCCCAAAACGACAACAAGAACTTGAGAATAAAACCACCCTTAACCCGCAAGAACACTCAAGAAAATCTCGCTTTCTAATGTGAAAGATTAGACTATGTTGTAACTACAGAGCATACTTAAACAAACTGGTACTTGTAGATTGTATTATGTTTTTGTAGTTATTTTAGTTTGTATTTAGTTGTTAATTTGATTGTTTAGTGCATGTTTAGGTTAGTTGTTTGTGTTTTAAGTGTTTTATGAATTAGAGCATACTGTTGTGCTTGAATTTTATATTTTTAAGGTACCTTAATGTGTTTGCTATTGTTTCAGGGCAAAGAGTGAAAAATGAAGAAAATTCGGAGAATATATAGGAGCTAACCTAGGGCCACAATTGACAGAAGGATGATGGAGGTGCCACGATCGTGGCATAATCTACGACGATAGTAATAGAAGGTCAAAATCATGTCCACGATTGTGCCACTAAAGGCCACGATTGTGACCTGAGCACAGACAGACATAGGGATGCTTCCGATTTTAAGTTTGCGAGGGACTTTTCAGACCTTTCGGACCTAAAAAAGACCCTAGGTTTATCCTAATTGGAAAGCCTATATAAAGAAAAGAGATGTAACCCTAGAGGGAGCTTCATTTTTTTCCACTTTTGGAAAACCCTCATGGAAGAAAGGAGCGGGTCTTTGCGGCTACTGCTCTCCTGAGGCATCTAATCCCCCATTCTATTGTGTATTTCTTTCATCTTGTTGTTTTCTCTTTGAATACAAAGATGAATATGAATATATATATGGATTTGATTTAATTAAGATGTTTTAACTTTCCTTCAGGATTTGACCTTGATTTAATGTTAATCTAGTTATTATTGTGTTATTATGACTCGGTGTTATGATTGATTATGGTATTTACATATTTTGGTAATAAATCGATAGGGTGAACCAGATAAAAATGATTAGATTGGATTAATGAGAGTTAGGCAATCAAATTGACTATGCAATCAATCTAGTCATTTATTATATGGAGAAAGATCTCATATGAGACCCGATTGTTTATTAGAGAGCTTAAGATCTAATTAGAATTGTAGGTCTTTTGTTAATTGAGAGATTGCAAATATCATAATTTAATTAGCGTTAATGAATTAGAGTGCGTGATTATAACTCGAAAGGGAATGATCTCTCCTTTGATGATCTAGAACTGACACCCCATTAACACATAAATGGCTAGATTAGCATTAATGATAGGAAGAATCCCATCTCCCATAATCTGGTAATTTTCCTTGATTGATTTCCATTGTGAATTTTGTGTTGCTCAATTCTAATTCCTTTTGTGTTAAATTCCTGAATTACATTCCCACTAATCAAATTATCGTGTTTAATTTCTTGTTCAATTTTATTTTTATTTTAAAATTTTTTAGCCTTAGATAACCTAGGATTAGATTAATTCACCCTCCTTGTGGGATCGACCCTTCACTTACTAAATCACGACCCGTGCACTTGCAGTATTTGAGGGCTATAAAATAGTAAAACTTCTAAACCTTAAGCTTTGATACTACTGATAGGAGATGAACTCCACCCGAATAGAATAAACACACTAATAAAAGAAATTGAGATAACAAAAGGAACACACAAAATTTAACATGAAAAACCTTAACAAATATGTTAAAATTACAGCCAAGAATAGAAAACTTTCCACTATAGGAAAGAAAGATGACAAAAGGACGATCTCACAATTCACACCAAGAATTAATACACAAGGTTAACAGAAAGAGATTTTGGGACGTGGAAATCCTTAAGTATATATCTCCTTATATAGCCTCCATTATTGAGGCTTCTAAGTTCACTTACTTCTAATATGGGACAAATAACATCCAATATTAGTTACGTATTTCAAATCGAATGTAAAAGGGAAAAAAATAAAGAAATGCAGAAAATATCTCATTTCGATTCCATGACTTTAAACTAACTTTTTGAAGCCGAAACGAGTACGAATCTACCAAAGCCTTCATGAGAGTCGATTCTTAAGACATCGTTATGGCCTTCTGTAGCTTTCTTAACACGTGAACCTCTGAATGAGTTAAAATATCCGTATATTCACGATTTGCTTAAATAATTATAGGAGACCTTAACCACAAATATATATAGGATCCGTATCGGTTTACACTGACTGAAATCTATTTTTTTCTCTAGACTTCAACTCATTAATCTAGATCTTTTATCGGATCACTTTATTATCTTTATCTTAATCAAACTCGAATAATTGAACTGATAATTTATTAAAATCATTAAAATGCAATTAATTATTGTCAAGTCATAGAAAAATATCCAGCATGTTTTAGAAAGGTTATTCCTATCAATACTTAACTAATATGAATAACCTAACCTTTCTAAAGCCTCTCTTATCCTTCCTTACGATTGGAATATTATACTTAAACGAGAAAGAAAAAATCCTTCTTAAACAGGTAAAATTATAGCCTATAACGGCGCCTTCATTATTTATACTTAGGCTTATAATAGATAGATTAAGGGGGCCACGAGCTTTGTTTAGACGGCAACAGCTGGGCTTCATGAGTGGCTTTACGATCAACTTATTAGTCAAATATCCTGCTTGGAAACCGCATCTTGGAAATCGGTGCATACACTTTTATGGTAGCAGAAAAGAACAAAGGCTTTTGACCGTCCACCTTCTACAAAAAGACTTTTCTGGCTTAAGAATAACAAAAACCACCACTGCGGGGAATATAATTATAAAGATTGCTACAAAATTGTACATTAACCATATGATAGGGATTATTGGCATTCCTTTCTGGAAGTCACTTCTGAATGATCAGCAAAGGTTAGTGCCTGTGTCAGTTCCCAAAATTTACGTACATTTAATCAGTAAGCATGCTTTACTTACCAAACCAGAATCCAATGAAGTAGTATTCAACCGGGAAAGACCAATATAAGTTAACAAACATCAGTAATCTCCTTTTCATTTTCTTCCAAGCAATTATATGAAGAGAAAACTTGTGAATCAAGAATGAGAATCTATTTGGTTAAGGGATGAGAGTGCTGATCCGGTATAAGCGGGAATTAATCTAAGAATGGATGGTTTAAATGCGTCTTCTCACAGTTGAGACCCTCCTAGAATACCTCGTGAGCTAACTAAAAAAAAATCCATTTGGATGTCCATGTAGTGGCAACTATTGATATTTTGTGAATCTAGTGGCAAACTTGTCAGACAGTATGAAGATTGGCGCTTTGGCTAAATTATAGTGGTTAATGTCTTTTTTTTTTGTTAGTCTATGAGGTATCTTAAAAGGATCCTAATTATGAGAAGACGCTTTAAAGTCATCCACTTTCATACTAATTCCCGCTCGCAACGGATGATTAATGCCTATTTGCTAGTCTATTGAAAAAAGTTGGACTTTGTAACTTTCTTCCCCTCGCCCACTCGCACAAAACCATTTTCTAAGTGACACCACAAAGCATTAAGCCACGTACTGTTGCATATAAAATCCCTTTTAGTGCACCAAAAAAGAACAAACAAGCGCCTCATTCTCTTATTACATGCTCCATCCTCCTTCCACAAACACTCGTGAAAATGGCGGCCCTAGCAATCAGAGACGAATCAGACTACGACAGCAGCTCCTCCTCCATAACGGTGCCAGATTCTAGCCGGAGCTGGATGAGTAATCTCAGTTTTGGCAGTCGCCGGAGCTCCATTTCAATCACTTCTTCTTTGGTTGACACTTCACTTTGTGTTGCCCACAAGCCACACAAAGCTAACCAGGCGGCTTGGGAGGCCATCAAGCGGCTACAGACCGCAAATGGCCGAGTTGGGCTTGAACACTTTCGTCTCCTTCGCAGACTGGGCAGTGGTGACTTGGGAAATGTCTATCTTTGTCAGATAAGGAATCCTGTTGTAGGCTTGCCGCAGTGTTTTTATGCCATGAAAGTGGTGGACAAGGAGGCACTTGCTATAAGGAACAAGTTGCAGAGAGCTGAAATGGAGAAGGAGATACTTGGTATGCTTGATCATCCTTTCTTGCCTACACTGTATGCGGAGTTTGAAGCTTCTCACTACTCTTGCTTGGTTATGGAGTACTGTCCTGGTGGAGACTTATATGCTGCAAAACTACGTCAGCCTGCAAACCGCTTTAGTATATCGTCTGCTAAGTAAGTATTCCATGTTAGTAACTTCTAGCGTTCCCAGTCTTTCTGTATTCCTAAAGAATCACTTAATTTTTTTTCTGGCATGTATACGTAAGCTAACATTTGGTGTAGTAAAAGTGATGCTTTTCTGTTTCCAGCAGCTGATCAGATGATTTTTTGGACATGTATCGCTTAAAAGTCGTAGTTGATAGTGAACATGAATGAAATTATATATGCTTAAAGAGGTTGTTTTATATCATCTTGTACAGGTTTTATGCTGCCGAGATTCTCTTAGCACTAGAATATCTGCACATGATGGGAATAGTTTACAGAGACCTGAAGCCTGAAAATGTGCTTGTTAGAGAAGATGGTCATGTCATGCTATCGGATTTTGATCTCTCTCTCAAATGTGATGTAGTTCCGAAGCTTTTAAGGTCCCACCACAGCTGGGAAAGTGGTCAGAAGGAAACCTGTTTTTTACAGTCCTGTGCTACACCTATACGGCCTGTGTTCTCTTGTTTTTCTGCCTCCGGCAAAAGACAGAAAATTGCCGTTACGACGATTGTAGAGCAAGTGGACAGTGATCATCAGCCAGAACCTATTGGAAGAACTCCAGAATTGGTGGCCGAGCCGATTAACGCTCGATCGAAGTCGTTTGTAGGAACACACGAGTACTTGGCTCCAGAAATCATCTCGGGGCAAGGACATGGGAGTGCAGTGGATTGGTGGACTCTAGGCGTATTTTTGTATGAGATGGTGTACGGAAGGACACCATTCAAAGGTGAAAACAACGAGAAGACACTGATTAACATCCTTAAACAGCCATTAGTATTTCCAAGACTTGGTGTTAGTAACAGCAAAGAGTTTGAAGAACTTGTGAAAGTTCGGGACATCATTGCCAAGCTTCTTATCAAGAATCCCAAGAAGAGAATTGGATGTCTAAAGGGTTCTGTTGAGATCAAAAGGCATGATTTCTTCAAAGGCATCAATTGGGCTTTGATTAGAACAGTGAGACCTCCTGAAGTCCCAAGTGATCTTTGCAAGATTAGAAGTAGAGCTCACATACCAAAACTAAGCAAGAAAGAAAGAGAAGCTCCATATCAGATTCCTCGTCATTTTGATTACTTCTGACTGCTTATTGTAAGTAGAAATGGGTAAATGAATAGTACTTTATGTTAAAGAAAGATTAAAAAAACAAAAAACAATGTTTGATTTTGCCTTTTTTCTTGCTAGTGATGTGAAATATTGTTATTACATAATTATCACGGCATGACCATGATTCTTTAAATTGCATGCACCGGTTCATTTCTATGTGTAATTAATGACAATGCTTGCGTGTAAAAGGAGAGGGATTCCATAATTGTGGTAATGTGATTCTCACCCGAACAGAAGTCTATGAGATCATGTCATGTGGCAGCAATTATGGCAGTACTTCTCAAATGGTGGTAAATATTACATTATCAAACTTTGTTTTTCTTTTTAAATTTTTCTTCTACCTTCGTTGCTTTTTCACTAATCCACTTCTTTCGCGTGTGGCAACGCACTCACATGTCCTTGCATAGATCAAAGGGCTGTGCCTGTGCAACAACAAAATAAAGCTCCTCCATTCCTCAATGCTAGTAGCTTCAACTTTGCCTTTTGTGCACAGAATATTATAAAGCAAATAAAAGGGAAATTATTTTAATTATTATTTTAAATAATTAAAATAAGTGTCATTCTTGACTTTGTATGCATGTTTATAATTTTCTTTCAAAATTAACCTTTCATTTCTCTCCCATCTTAATTGTACAGATCACAATTTCAAGGCAATTTCTCTCACATGTTAATTATTGCAAATTACCTTTTCAATGCACTTCATTATGTTTCTTTTTTATTTGCTTCAAAACCTTTCAGTTCTCAACAACATTCATTTATTATTTAAATATAAAAGCTCTACACATAATCTACAAGCATAATCTACAAGCAAGAATCAAAAATGGGTGAAAAAGAAGCTTTTCCTTCCCACACACAAAAGTTGTCACAGATTGATGAAGTAGAAAAAAAGAAAGAAAAGGAAAGAGACAATGGAGTTGAGATGAAGGTTTTAGATTTTGATCTCAATAAATTTTATTACGAGGAAGGAGAACTTCATCCGAATAAGGAGATTCAGCAAACAATATTGAAGATGTTGAGAATTTATCTCCCAGATTTTTTCTAAATAAATGTACGTGGTGATTTTCATTTCAATGTTCGCATCTAGATTAATGGTTTTATATTATTGTCTGATGTATTTTGTCTGATGTATTTTACCCGTATGATTTTCATTTGTTTTTCTTTTTTGGCATGATTTCTAGTTATTCAATCTCGTCCTTTACTGGTTCTTCATCAGGGAAAAAAAATATTCAACTCGCTTGACAGAAAACCATCATTTCGTCCTCTATGTCCCCTCTCGTCCTTTATCTTTGGCATTTCCCTCCATTTTATAAGCTATTGCACAATGTAAATTCTTATCTTTGGCCTATTCCTGCATTTCTTATCTTATGAAGACGCATATGCAGGTGGGAGGAACGTAAACTAGAAAAACAATAACGGAAATAAAATTATTTAGTTATATTTTTATCACTAATAATGATTAAATAAAATTTAAAGATAAATTATTTTTAATTAAATAAAATTTTAATCTTTTATATAATATTTATTTAAATAAATAATTTAACACAATTGTATTTGTAATATTTATACTTCTCAACTTGTGCAGTTTTGGGTAGT
>JANPWT010000008.1:34184117-34195685 GCA_024678245.1 Erythroxylum densum | reverse complement strand
TTGAAAATGTAAATAGTTCATTGAAAAACTAAAGAGTTTAATATAAATAATTTTCAATGGCTACAAAAAGTTACAATCATTAAAGACAAAAAAACAATTGCCAAAGGCTAGAAAGGGCTATAATCATTAAGGACATAAAAAACAAAAAAATAATCTGCTAAATATGAGACTGCTTTAAAGCATATATAACTAGCATGTTATAAAGCAAATATTTGATACATTGCTTCTGGTTATATCGAAGATTCACAATTTTTTAAAAACTTCTACCAATAGCTTAGGAAGCTTGTTCTAGTTGTACCACTGTTGAAAGTTTAAGATCATCTTAAATTCCAATTATTGGCTAAGTTGTTGCTATAATTAGTATGTAGTTGGTTTAAGTAGATTAATTCCTTTGTTATATCATTGATTATCTTGAGTGTTTAGGTTGCTAAGCTATTATTGCCCTTAAATATCCTTACATCTCTTTCCATAAATATTTGATAAGTCAAGCATCTGAGTGCTAATATCATTACCAAGTTAGTTGTTAGATTCTTTTTTCTATTGTTTGTCATCCATATGGCAATGCTATCCAAATCCTTGTGATGATAATCTATCTAAATACTTTTTTATCTTAACTAGTAGAAAGGAGGAAAAGGTACATTGGAAAAAAAAGATGAGCAATTGACTCTTAGTCTTGACCATATAGGGGGCAATAATTTGTTAGACTTAGTAAGTTATTTAATCTATCCAATGTTAGAAGTTTTCCTTTTAAAGAAAGCCATATAATAAAAGAAATTCTAGGAGAAACTTAATTGATCCATACAAATTTATACTAGTGCACTTTTGGCATAAGTGGTTTCAAATAAAGCTTGGAAGATTTATTGGATAATGCTCTAGAGTTTTGATGTATCTAATATATATCACCAAACAAAGTTGAGAGAGATGAGAAGATTGAAGCTAAATTTTGGAAATCAGCAAGGATTGAGGGCCTAATATGTTGAAAGTCACCAATGGGTGCCTTTTTAACTAATGTATTAGTTGGAATAAGATCATTGAGTTTAGAATATGCATTGTTATATTTAAAGCCCGATGCTACTCTAATTATTGAACTAAAAGCTAGTTCTTTCTCCATTAGCTGTAGTAGTTTTCAGTTATAGCTTGATTTGGTTCTTAAGTCAAAGGATATATAACATGTTCCAAGAATTATTATCCTTAGGTTCCATAATTTAATAGTTTTTGTTCTTAAAAAATCATATATGGACCTATTTAACCTACAAGACTTCTGTATCCTTGAGGAATCTCCATATTCTTTCAATCATAAAGAATTTATTGGTGAGTTTAATAGAACAAATGCCTAAGCCTCCTTCCTCGTTTGTTTTGCAAACTTCACTTTGCTTTACTTTTACTACTATTTTGCTTACAACTTCACCAGACCATAAGAATAATCTTATTATCCTCTTCATCATTCTGATAATGCCTTTTAGAAGACGAATTTGAGAATTTTAAAACCCATTTATGGAATCTAGCATTGAATTAACAAGTTAAATCCTTCTAGCTTATCAAAGACTTTTGTTACACTAATAACTCACTTTCTTTGTTATTTTTTAATTATGATAAAAATATCTATAATTTTCTCTCTTTTAAGTGATTGGAATTCTTAAATAAGTGAAGGGACAATCTTTGATTTTATGAATAGTAAATGAGATATCCAAGTTGTTAAATGAGTAGCTCCTACTGAAAGGATAAAGTAACTTTTTTCCTTATTCATTAAAAAGCAATAACAAATCCTTAAAAGATCTAAGGGATGACATCAATGTAGAGATAGAAACAAGATTAGCCCTTGATAAGAGGAGCAAGTCATCAACAAAAGAAAGAGTGAAATTTAAATCGTGCATTTGTTATGTTACTTGAATCTTTTCTCTAAGTTGATGGTTTTCCCGATCAATCTAATGAGGACTTTTGATAAGTGTAAATTGTATCATATTTTAAGGCATAGTTTCATATGTGCTTATCCTTTAACCCAATCATTTAGTATGTGTTTAGGTTATAATTGTGTTAGTTTGTTAATTATTTGTGTTTTAAGTATTTTATGGGTTAGTATAAGCTTTTGAACTTAAATATTTTGTTTTTAAGGTACCTTGATGTGCTTATTAGTGTTTCAGGGACAATATTAAAGAGCAAAGAAGTTTTAGGAGTATTTGAGTTGAAACAATAGCCCATAATCATGGCACAACAGGCCATAATTATGACAAAAGAACAAGAATTGGCCCACAATTATGGCCCACATGTCACGATCGTAACAAAAGCCCAAGAAATGGCCCTTAATCATTGCCTACATCAGGCAGATGTACAAACACTCAAAAAAGTTAAGTTTTGAGAGATTTTTTAGACCTTTTGGAACCAAAAAAACCCTAGAGCTGCTCAGAACACAAAGGATATTTAAAGAACAAGAAAAGAGGTAAAGAGAAGCTTTTGCATCCGCTGCCTCTGAGAAACACTAGAGAGGATTGATCGAGAGATAGAAAAAGAAAAGAAGGAAGAGAACAGAGGAGAATAAGTTGACTCAACGTATTTCCCAAATTAAGTGTTTCTCCTCATCACTGCCTCCCACCATCCATTTAGATCTTATTTCCTGTTTATTTTCTTTTTTATTATTGTATAGAATTGGAATAATAGTTTGATGATAGGATTTTTGAATGTTGAAAATCTTCTAAACTTACCTTCGAAGTTTTATCTTTTATTTAAAAAAGAAAAAAAAAGAGAAGTTTGGGGTGTAAAGTAGAGACACAACAAGACATCTTAAAGTAAGAATGAAACATCTGAAGAGCTAGATGCCAAGAAGAAATGGAAAGAACAATGATAGAATATATATATTATAGGGAGCAAGGAACTTTTGTGAACCACAATTAGGTAAAGTATGTTTGGGGAAGTAACAATCCTTATTGGAAACTCTGGGGTGGCAAAACCACCCAAATTTCTGTTTGTCCAACAATGTAAGTACTCACTTAAGACATCAAGTCCTATTAGGATTTTAGCGAGATGAGTCCAATTCATAGGATTTTAAATTAGAGAAGATACTAGATAAGCTCACAGACATGAAAGATTGCAAGAAGAGACTAGAAAAGCAAATTGAGCAAGTAATAGAAAATCATGCCTTGTCTATTCACAACCTAGAGATTCGAGTGAGATAGGTTTCCGATGAATTTTGTAAGAGAAGTGTGGAAGACTCTGTAAGTAATATGAAAATACATAAAAGAGAGCAATATGAGGCTATCGCACCTAAGAATGGGGGAGAGTCAGAAGGATTAGTGGAAAATCAAACTCAAACCCACCTTATCGAAGACCAGGAGATGAAGAAAGAGGATGAAGAAAAGAATGCCAACCCCCTATTATTCACTAGTTCTTGATATACTAAGTGTGAACATCGAAAAATATTTGGTAGATGTCTATGAAAAGAACCTTATCCTTCAGATGAATGATGACTAAGTGACATTCAACATGAATGATGTATTAAAGAATCCAAAGGAGAGTATCTCATTTAGGATAATTGATGTATTCGAATCTTCTAAAAAAATGGATGAAGAACAAATGACAACAGACATTGAGTTTGAAGAAGCTATGGAAGTCTTTGTTCGTGAAGCGATAGAAGCAGAGGAGACAAAGGTGATTAAGGAAGAAAGAGAGCAACTAACCCTTTTACTAAACAAACTGCTAGACTTAATAGAAGATTTAGGGAGTTTCTTTATTCCCTATTTTGTTGACAACTTGTTAGTGAAAAGGACATTACTGAAATTAATTGGTTTTCATAATCTTGTCAATATTGTCCTTCTGATCATTTTCCAATTTGTAGCTTACTCACAAGCTACAAAATTGATGTTGAGCGAGAAGGGTGGATGCAAGCCACTTATAATTGATCTAGGCTGAGCTTCCAAGGATGTAAGGTCAAGCTAATGACCTTAAATTGGCATGCCTAGTAGTTAGATTTAAATTATTGTGTAGTTAGGTTTGTTTTAAATTCTAAAATAAGTTTTGAATGATTTGGAATGGTTTGGATTGCTATTTCTTTTACTCTCTTGAATCATTTATAAGTAGGGAAACACTCTTGATGTCAAGTAGATTTGGTCTCAACACTATCGCCATCACCAACTCCATCACCATAAATTGTTTTATGTTCTAACCTTTTTCTTTTCGTTTTTGTTAGTATTTTCTCCTTATGTTTTTCATATATTGTGTTTCATTTCCCCCTGGTGTGTTTGTGTACCCTTCTCACATTGAAGACAATGTGTTGTTTAAGTGTGGGGAAGGTTGTGTGTTTTTACCTTGAGTGTAAATTTTACAAATCGTATGATAGTTTGCTTAGGTTGCATGATGTGAATTGTGTGAATGCATCAATGGCTATGACTTAACATGATATATTTAGCCTTAAATATAGCCTTTTGAGTTGTGACAATTTATTAGCTTGTGACATTAGTGGCCTAAGTTACTTAGGGCTAAATATGCTGGTTAATTAGGATACGATATTAGCCCATTCACATTAGGAATTTGCCACACTCATTTATAATTTTAGGCCAATCAAATAAGTGGCACTATTAGTACATTTTCATAAGAATGATTAGCTAAAGCAATAAGGTACGCAAAATTTTATGTTTAAAAAAAAGTTTTATAAATCTTAACTAAATAACTATTCTGTTAGCCTTCATATTATGAATAGAACTAGTAGCCAGTTGAGAATGTGATGTAGCTGAGTAACCAGATCGACCCACATCATAAATGTGTGCCTTCGCATAAAAAGGCTATAATGACATTCCACCTAAGTAGCTTAATAACAACATGACTTAGTTAAATAACTAAATTAATATTCATCAGAAATGTTTGCCTCTGCGTAAAAGGACTAGGTTCATGTCTTTAAAAAAAATCAACAAAAATAATGTTGCCAAATAAAAAACCTACCAAACTTGTTAGTAGCTTGATTTTTCATGAAAACCTACTGAGGAATATCCACACTTTTGTTTTGAATGAATGATTATCAATACTTGTGCAAGTGATAGGGTGACTAGACTCGACATTAAAATTTTCATTAGTTTGTACAATTAGCCCAAGTTGCTTAGACGCAGGTTCCTCTTATTAATAAGTTAGAATGACTTGAAGGATTTGGCTTATAGTTAAATTTGTTTCGCTAAGTTGAAATCATTCTCTCATTATTGCATATGCATGTTTTGTGTTATCTTGATTTGTTTGATATTTTTGTTTGCTTGAGTACAAGTAAATGTTTAAGTGTGGGGATGTGATAAGTGTAAATTACATCATATTTTAGGGCATAGTTTGATATGTGATTATCCATTAATCTGATCATTTAGTATGTGTTTGTGTTAGAATTGTGTCAGTTTGCTAATTATTTATGTTTTAAGTGATTTATAGGTACCTTGATATGTTTGTTAGTGTTTCAGGGTCAAAATCAAAGAATAGAGAAGTTTTGGAGACATTCGTGCCGAAATAACGACCTGCAATCATGGAACAATAGGCCATGATCGTGATAGAAGCACCAAAGTTGGCCCATTGTGATAGAAGCCAAGGAAATCGCCTACGATTATGACATGTGTCAAACAAATACACAAACACTAAAAAACATCAAGTTTTGAGGGATTTTTTGGACCTTTCGGGCCCTAGAAAAACCCTAGAGCTACTCAAAACATAAGAGAATATTTAAAGAACAAGAAAAGAGGCAGAGAGAAGCTTTTGAATCAGCTAACTTGAAGAAACCCTAGAGAGAATTCATTGAGAGAGAGAAAATAAGAAGGAAGAGAGAAGAGGAGAAGAAGCTAACTCCATGTGCTTCTCCGATTCGAAGTCCAACATCGCTCCCTCCCATCATCCATTCAAATCGTATTTCCTCTTTATTTTTAGTTTTATTATTGTATAAAATTGGAATAACAATTTGATGATAGGAGTTTTGAATGTTGAAGATGTTTTGAACTCACTTTTGGATTTTTATCTTTGAATTAATGAAATCTGATTGTTATTATGTTATTTGGATTTATTATGATTTAATTCTATGATTGCATAATTCGATAATAAATTGAGAGGGTGAATCAGATGAAAAAATGATTAAATTGGGCTAATGAGAGTGGGTGATTTAACAGAACTAAAATTAAATCAAATCGGTAAATTGTGCAAAGAGAGATCTTCGATAGGTTTTCAGTAGTTTATTAGAGAACTTCAGAACTGATTAGGGTTTTGGATAGGTTGTTAATTGAGAGATTGCAACTTCCATAATTTGATTAGGGTTTATGATTTAGGGTTAATGATTATAACTTGAGAGAGAGTAATCAACCCTAAGATCGTCTAAAACCAATAATCTAGTAATTCGTAATCAATTAGGTTAGCTTTAAGGATAGGTAAAATTTCCTTTCTCTCAATTGGTAATTTCCTTAGGTTGATTCTTGATGTGTGTTGAAACTGCTGAATAATTAATATTTTTTTGATTGATTCTTAATTTGATTTAATTAATTTCTCATTTTTTGTTTTGTGTAGTTGAAATTTTATATTGTTTTTTGGCCTTAGATTTTAAGATTAGATTATTCCTCCTAGTGAGATCAACACCTTAGGTACTACACTAACAAACCGTGCACTTGTGGATTATCGAGGGTATTTATTAAAACTTACACACATCAAACACCTGATCAACTTTCGTACAAAGGGTAAACAAATAAGGGGAAATTGGGTCGTTTGTGCCAATCCTTTTGCACCTTTGATAACACTTGTTGTTTTTAGATGTTTAAAGAACCTTAAGAGCATATGAGTGTAAACTAATTAAAAATTCATTTACTATTCAATTTGGAGCCACCATTTAATATGAAGGACTTTAGTAATTTTTTACTATAATCTATCAAAAATTTAAAGGTGAACAACTATCTTTTGTGAGTTACTAAATATTATAAATTATCTTAAGGAATTTGATTCATATGATGTGGAAGAAAAAGGAAGAAAACAACTTTAGAGTTTCGCAAAGCTCAATTATGAATTTTTTGAGCAATTATAAAAATGATTTCAAGAAGTTTAAGGCATTATTCGGCGTCTATGAATATGATTTTATGAATTATTATATTAAAACTATAACTTATATGAATAATAAAGTGTCATTAGACCAAGAAAACTTTGTGGGCTAGGTGTTGTGTGGTTAATTAAACTATGACATCAATTACACCTAGTTTATCATACAAGGACATCTACTAAACATTAAGACCTATTTCTTTCAATTTTGGATCTAATGGTTAGCAAGAGGAAGAGATAGACTAAAGATCAAATGAATGAATAACATTCATACTAGCAATGGCTAGTTAGTGTAAAACACTTTTAAAAAGTTCTTCCAAGAGTAAAACTCATAAGAGAAGCTAAAGAAAGAGATAATTAAAGATGAATAATAAAAAAAGTGCAATCAAGTGTGAGAAAGAACAATTATTGCAATTGAATGAGAAATTTGTTATGTTGTTGACTAAAATCTTGATGGATAATATTTTTTAAAGATATTATGTAAACTTTTAAGGAGCTATGATAGTTTTTTAGGTTAAAGAAGAATTTTATTCATAAAAGCCGAGCTTAAACAACCTAAAAAAGGATTATAAAGCATTGCTTATAATTTAGACTATTGAACAAGTTAAATAAACATTAGTATATAAGAATAGCTAGAATAAAGTTAGATATTCCTATAATCACTAATACTTGAGCTGGTGTTCAATTGAATATCACAAGCTAACATAATTTTCCTAATCCAGTTTATATCTTCGTCAACCAAAAAGTGCTTTTCTAACTCATCTTTTCTAAGTAATCTACTGTTTATTTCTGTCTATATTACATAAATGGTGTAACTAAAAGCTACTTTGAAAATAGCTTTGTCCTACATAAGGGAATGAGCTACCTTAATAGCCAATTTAAGAATATGTGTCTAGTTACTTACACTATAGAAGATTTACATTTGGTGTTGGATTGTAGAACAAATTAATTGGGAAGAATTGTACTAGAAGAATAAATGATTAGGATATTCAAGCCATACCTTGCATAGGACACATGTGTTCTCTATGCTTCCAATCATTGGTCCTTAGTTTTTAGCTTCTACTTAATTAATAACTAGCAAATTAGTGAGGCTTTATACATCAATGACTTATTAGAAATAAACTTAAAACAATGAGTTTTAGCTTATTGATCTCTAAGTATCTCTAAACAGGATGAGTTGGTGAACTTCCTTGACATATCTACCAACTAGTAAGCTTTATCCTCCTCCTATTATGGGTTATAATTAGGTAACAAAGCTATTAGACTATTAGGTCCTTTAAAATTACAACTTTAGTTACCTCCTATAATAATTAAACTCACTTTAGGTTTGAGAGGAATTGATCTTATTAGTTGCATCAGTTTTGATCCTTCTAACTAAGGATTAAAATCAATCCAATTGTTAATCTATAACCTGTTCTGTGAAAATTCCCCAAATGTTGTTTGATAAGAGGATAAATATGTTCTCACTATCTTAAAATTTAAACTAAGCTCTATGACTTTCTCACATGATGCTCATTTTCTAAAAGTTTGTTTCCTTTAGGTAATATTCATTTACCCACATTGACCGTAAGACTACCTTATCATCAAATAGTTTCTAAACTCTCTTAGTTGGTAGGACTTTTTGCATGATAGAAATTAATATTGTACAAAAGTCTTCTTCATGCTTAGGAAAACATAGATTCTCTTATTTCACCTTGTCTCCTTTTAAATCTTTGTCAGTCCTTGGAAAATAGATATAAGTGCTTTAATGTATATAGGTTCCTGAGGATAGAAGAGATTAGTTACAACCTTCTTACTATAAAAAGATACATACTCTTGCATGCAACAATTCTTGATTTAAAGGTCTCTAGTGGTTGAATGTAATCAACAAATTTTGATCTTTTAGTAGTAATGGTCACTCCCATGTACTTGAATGACAGAAGGTGAGATTTTAAGCCAACTATTAAGCTAAGCTCCTATACATACTGAGAGTTAGTAGAGATGAAGAAGTTGTTTTTTAAAATATTGATTTTAAGTCCTAACATAGAGGAAAAGTCCTTAAGTATTCTCATTATGAGGCTTAGAGAGAGAGTGTTAGCTCCACAAAATATCAAGAGATCATTTGCAAAATCCAAATGAATTATTCTTAACTCCCTAGGATTGTGGTGGAATATAAATATTATAATAGCCCGTTCTTACACTTAGGAATTTATTTGCTACATGAAGTCATATGAGCCATATCATATGAGAATACATGAAGTGCATTTCATTTTCATACATCATAATCACATACATGCATGAATTATGATTTAGTACACATTACAAAGATAGTTGATACACTCAGTTGATTTATTTCGGGTATGAAAGATCTTAAATGTTTCTGTTGTGATTGCGTGATTGTGAAATGATCATGTCTTGAATTTTGGTTTGATGGACTCCAGTTAGTGAATTGAAATTTATTGTCATAATTAGGTGATTAATGAAGTGCTATATGCATCTAGTATAGGAAAAATGTTAAATATTAAGATAAATTGACATAGAAATTTAGGTTGACTAGACCTATGAAATAATGACACATGAAATTAATAATAGAGTGACAAATGGATTGAATCACTGAGTGAAAAATGGTGGTATAGTTGAATGACACATGGCCTAGTGATTAAATGGAAAGTGGACTAGTTATGGAATGACAATTGGTAGTGTAAAAGGAAGACTTATAACATGGCTCTCCATTTGACAAGTGGCATAACATGTGTCCACCTTCTTCTCCACACACCTACACACACAAATTTCACACTTGAAATGCCACCCTCTTTCATGTTTTTGTTTAGATGCTCTCTTCCTCTTCTCCTCACCATCGACACCCTCACACAATCTCCATAACCTTGAATTTTACCAAAATTTTTGTAGCCTTCATCTTATAAATTGAAACCCTTTAATCCCATCTTGTTCTTAATGTATGATTGATGCTTGGGAAACTTGTTTAACTTATTGATTGAGGAAATCTTGAGATAAACAAGTAAGTATGTTGGACCCCGATCTTTTAGTGAAATTTAGAAATATCAAATGTATGAAATGAGTGTTTTTGATTGATTGAAAAATGGTTATGTGATTTTGATTGTTATGTACTTTTTGGAAATTTGTGGAAATTATGATTGACAATTTGTTGGGTTTGACATGGTATGAATACCAAGATTTCGAAATGTGCCTTCGGGCAATCCGAATTTTCCAAGCATGAAAATGTGTTATGTGGGTTTGGTTAGGTCCCATAAGTTAGAGTCAAGTGCACTTGTCTCGTTTTTATAGGCTTCGCCCGCCTGCCTGCTAGTGGCACTGGAGCTCCGATTTCGGACTCCCATAAGTTCACGGCTACACTGGATCGCTATGTGGGAAAGTGTAGTACGTTCTGTTCACGGCTGCATAGGACCGCTATGCGGGAATGTGCAGTACATTCCGTTATGGACTGACCCAAACCGTTTTGATATGTTATGTATTTTGATTTGTATTTATATGCGATGCATTCATGTTTCGATTTGATTTATGAATTGTGAAAAGTTTTGGAATTTCGAGGAATGAGAAAGTGAGGTTTTCAACCGTGAAAGTTTTAGAAACTGATTATGAATGATTTGAAAAGTTCGAAAAATAAGCTTGCGATAAATTTCCTACTGTGAGATTTTTTTTATTAAATGGAAAAAGTTTAGAAAATGATTTTGCATATGTTTCAATTTATAAACATGTTATCCACGAGCAATAAGCTCACCACCCCCTTCATTCCCATCCACAGGTGATGAGAAGAAGATCGGGTGAAAGAAAATGAGGGATCCGTTTGTATGAGATTGAATAAAGATGAAAGAAATGAGAAAGAAAGTTTTAAAAAAATTATACCGGTTTTGATTGAATTAGACCAATTGTCGTATGGTTTCCAATGTGATAGTTTTATAAGATACATGTTTTCGGATGTCAGATCCGTGTTTGATTTGTTCGATTTGCTTCCGCTTTATGAATTGATTGAACTGTTTGTTTGCTTTGATTTGATTTCACTTTGTACGCTTTTCGCTTCTGTTTTCGATTTGTGATTTTCTTTCGATTCGTTCGCTTTATGTTCCGTTCTTTCGAATTCAATTTTGTTCATTTTTGCTTTCCGTCACTTCGTTTTCTCTTTTATTTTTCGTTTTCCGATTGGGGTCCGGTGTCTGAGATCGAGTCCCAAAAATTGTGAATCTCTTTAGAGATACTAACTTCAGCGTGAATATCAAGAGACTAGAGGAGGTGCACCAAGATGCTTTTGGATATTTGCAGGTGAGTCAGATTCCTTTTAAAATCTTAGTTCCTCTCTTTCTTATGTTGATTATTGCAAATATCTGCTTGAGCTGCTTAAGAAGAATAACGATACATGGGATGAACTATTCTCATTACTGTATCCCAATAGAGTGAACAAACTAATGAAAGTCCATGATCTTTGGATAAGCAGTGAGAACTATACTGTAAGTGCAAGTCGACTTGTACATGGGGTAAGTCGACTTACACGTATTCAGTACCGATAAGTCGACTTGTACATGG
>JANPWT010000008.1:34125418-34138437 GCA_024678245.1 Erythroxylum densum | reverse complement strand
TTGAAGAAGGAATTTTATAAATATAACTATTCTTTGAAGAAAAAGGAAAATTAATAAGGTAACCTTAATATTTTTGTTAAAGATTCATCTTTGATAGATATAGCTAAAAGTAGTTAGTGGTTCCCCAATTCATATTTTTTAATATTACATGTATTAAGGAGCAAAAGAAAGCCAAGTAAAAGGGCGGTAAACATGTTTATAGGTAATGGAATGATAATAGAAATATAATCTGTCGGAAATATGGAGATGCAATTTAGATTAGGTGCTAGTATATTGTTGAATGAGATGATGCATTATCATTAATGAGACGTTGTTTAATTTTAGTTTTTACACTTAGTGATGTTGATATTCACTTGTTTTCAACATTGTCCTTTAGTTCCTATGTAACCAGTGAATCTTTTTAATAATGCTCTTTATTGTTTGGAATTGAAGAATGTTGATAAATGTGTTATAAATGTTGAAAGATAAGATATTAAAAGGTTTTTAACTAAGGAGACATCATTCTCTTTATAGTATAAATGTCTTAGTTAAATTTTAAAGAAAAGGATTGAGAGATTGATCAAGAATGAGTTCCTTACTAATTTAGACTATGACGATCTTGTTAATGCCTGTGTAGCTCATATTATAGATAAGCACACTAAAAGTGAGAAAAAAAGTTCCACTAAGATTATCAGGATTTTAGAGATTATTTGCATATATATTAGTTGATCTTTGAACCTGATCATTGATAAAAAGAAGTTATTTGCTACCTTTATTAATGATATACTTCCAATATGATTACTTATATCTTATCATTAATAAGTTTGAGGCCTTAGAGAAGTTCAAAATGTTTAAGGCAAAGGTTGGGAAGCAATTCAATAAACCCATTAAGTTTGCCAAGTTAGAAAGTGGTGAAGAGTGGAGTAGTAGAGATGAGAAATTGCATTGTAAAATACATAATGAGGAAAATGGTTGAGAGATCAAAGATCCTTAAGTATCTATAGGACAAGATATTAAAGACAACGCTCTACATCCTAAAGTGTATTCCTATTGAGATAGTTAACAAAACTCCTTTTGATTGTGGATATGTAAAAACCTTAGTTTGAACTGTTTAAGGGTTTGCAGTTCTCAAGTTAAGATAAAAAATTATAACTCACTAAAGAAAAAACCAAATCTTAAGAAAATTTTTGAGTTCTTTATAGGGTTTTTTGAAGTTTCAAAAGGCCACGTATTTTACTGTCCTAGTTATAGTATTAAAATAATGTAAGAGATGTATCATTGAGAGTTGAAATGGTTGAGGAGTCAAATCGAGTAATAATACATATCCCACTAGTATGAAAGAGTTATTGAGAACTTATGGAGGTATGGAATGATAAATTGAATACTTCTTTAACTCTTGATGTTGGAGATAACATATATTAAGGATAAGAACGTGACCAAGTATTAAATTGACTGAAGTTATTTCTTATTCTTTAGGTATAATCTAGTTTGTTAGTTTTTCTGTTACACTTTGTTATTTCCCTTACTTGTATCTATTTAAACACACACTCAATTTTGTAAATGTCATTAAATACACGTTCATCACAATCTTTACAACATAGATGCTATTAAGTAGGCTGTAATGATGTTCAACGTAATCCTATAACACTACTGAAATGTTCTCTAAGAGATAGTGGCCTACATAGTTTAATGACTTTATTGTTATATAGGTGAGAATGATTGCATTTTGGGAGATCATTATGGATCTTTTTACCTATGATGAAGCAATGTTGAGTGATTATTCTGATAAATGGATAATGAATATGGAGGTGGAGAGGTTTAGAGTAAGGATTGTCGCTAAGATACACTAAAAAAGAGACAATGAACTACAATAATACTTTCTCATGAGTCTCAACCAAAAATTAATTCAGGATCATTATGACTTAACAACTCATTTTGATCTTGACCTTCTGACGATGGACATCAAGATAATCTTCGTGAACTGTGATATAGTAAAGAAGGCATACATGCAACAATCTAAAGGTTCAAAATGGAAGAGAAATGAACACAAAGTTTGTAGATTGAGGAAGTTACTCTATAGATTGAAACATGCATCATAATAGTGGTACTTAATATTTCATGAAGAGTCATAACTTTATATTTTAAGCAGGATGCACTGAATTTTTTATATATTTCAAATTCAATTGGAACAAGTTTGTATTTCTAACATTGTATGTAGATGACATATTATTTATTAGCAGTAATTTGAAGTTGTTGCGGATTATGAAAGACTAATAAAAAATTTTATAAACGCACTACTTATTTTTGGAACGAATATTTATAATGATAATGTTAAAAAAGTTATAGATTTAAATTAGCAAAAGGGTGTTAAAGAAGCTCAACAATTAAAAGCAAAAACCTAGGAATCGAATAAAGATATGATGAAAAATGTATGTGTCAATGGACTGACTCCTATCTGGTTTATCTCAAACTTTTGAAAGCTCTGTTGCGTAAAGACAATAATTGAAGAGGCAATGGTTAGAGCAGGTATCTTCATATATGTCTCCCATTTCCGTTTTGTCCTTTTGGAATCCAAACTTAACCACGCCATCTGGAGAAAGGCAATTAATGATAAGAAAATTCCGTAAAGAGGTCCCACAGACATAGCAGCTCTGAACATGTATATAACGTCTGCCAGCCCAACCAACATGTTCACCAACGGCATTTCCAGCTCTGCCACTATTAATAATCATAGAGCCACTTTAGTGACATATCATTTTGGCCTTCGGTATTTTCTTCTTCAGGTTAGTGTCAATCTCTTTAGACTCTCTATTTCAAGTACTGATCGTGATCAGGAAGCTTGTAGTACAGTTTACCAAACTGTAAATTCCTAATCGAAACACTCGTTCATGCACTCTACCTTGCATGGGTCCGCTTCCGGCAGCTCAAATGTTAGAAGTTCCTTGAATTCAATCATTCATGATTTCATGGATTTCTGCATCTCGATAGCATAATATAGAGAAAGTGCAACCTGTCATTATCAGCAATCGGTCTTGGTGCACTTAATCTGTAAGAGCCGTCTAGCTAGTTTAATCTCAACAGTAGTGCCAATATTCTAAATAGTAAACGCATAGGGAGTTCCAGATTACTGCGGTAATTGAAGTTGAAACAAACTTGATTGAGGGTATAACGGACCCCAATAGACCCATATAACAGTTTCCGTAATCCAGAAACTATACATCGAAATTCAATAGCAGTCGAGGAGAACATTGGCATAAAAATGTATAAAAATGCTCTCTGTTTTGATGATTACCATCTGTTTTAAGTTTTCATTTAATAGCAGCCGCAAGAGTTGGGATCCTCGTGTATAATGTAAAGATTTACAAGTGTCAACTTTGAAGAACGATCTTGGAGATACAACTGTTAATCCTTACCCTTCAATTAAGCTTCAAAGCTTAAGAAAGCTGTCGCGTTTTAGATCTCCTACTCACTAATCTGATCGATGTAGATCACTAATATTCGAAGTCGCTGTATAATTCTTAATTTCGTATCATTCAGATAATCGCCAGGTCGGAAACATGAGCTGGACAGGAGGAGATTGGTTGTGTGCTGCATGCCAACACCAAAATTTTAAGAAACGGGAAGCTTGCCAGCGATGCCAATATCCAAAATACGGTGGCCCAGATGTAGCAACCTACTTATACAACCGCACAGAGGTATTGGCTGGTGATTGGTATTGCACTTGTGGAGCTCACAATTATGCTAGTCGTATGAGCTGCTATAGATGTGGTGCAACAAAAATTGATGGAGGTAGCATTTGTGGTCCGGATGGTGGTGCTCCTCCTGGCTGGAAATCCGGTGACTGGGTGTGTTCAAGGTCTGTTCAACTTGGCATTTTATCTTAAGAGTTAATTTGCTGAGATGCTGCAGTATTGACATGAAATATATAATGATCAGATAAATAATTGAGAAAACTGCATCATTCCTATAAATTTTCCCATGACATGATTGCTCTGCCTGCCTTAATCTGTGAAATGCCCTTGTTTCCTTAAATTGGATAGTCAACAAGCATGTTTTAAATATTACACACATTCGTCACATAATGTGTCTTTTTCCCTGAGAATCTATTCCAATAATTAATGCAATTCCCATTTGACAGGGTCGGATGCGGCGTGCACAACTATGCCTGCAGGACAGAATGTTTTAAATGCAGAACTCCGAGGACTTGCGGTAATTGCTTATCCTGATTCCGTGCACATTATTCGGGTGAGACTAGAAGGGCCGTTTTGTATATCAGTTCAATTCTTATAACTTTCAGGTGCTGCAGATTAACAGTAACAAAAGATGAAGGAAGAAAATGCCAAGCAACCCCAAATTTGATGACTTTGTCTTTAATCCGTTTTCAGATAAATAAGCATTTGGTTCAGCATTGCAAATGGTTTCACCCTTAATGTAATTGTTGTACGGTGCATTCGGTTCTCAAATGAAATGAAGCAAAATCCCGTCTTTTGCTCCTCTTCTTTACCCTTGCCAGGTTCCAGAAATTAAGGAGAATCAAAAACAGACAGTCGATATGTCTTCGTATTTCAGTCATCGCGTTTACGGGAAAATGATCGGCGATCTACTCTTACGAGGTGGTCCAGTTAATGTGTGGAAGTGTCAACAAAGATGAATCATATACACCTGTCATAATGATGGCACCACCCACCGCTATGCGCTTGATCCAACCAACGGTGAAAATAACTGAAAAGAATAAAGATTATTATTTAATAATTATTATCGATTATTCTGATTAAATAAACAATAATAAAGATGATCATTTAAACTTTTTTCATTTACAAGATTCAAGAAATTCCATTAACTAGTTGTCTTCGAAAGACATTCTTTCTTCTCGGACCAATAATTTAAGATCCCTTTAAGCATCAAATCTTGAAGAGCTGTATAATTACTATTCAGATAAGAACCTGATACCCTTCTTTAAAAATACAAGATCAATGCGAAGTGAAAAGTAGGTCAATTCCAACTTCAGCTTCACTAGTTTCGCCTTCCATGTCCATGATTTTTAGCAGTAGTAGGATTGGGGAAATAGAAGTTGATTCCTTTAGTTAATGGTATAAATCTATCCAAAATTGGAAATTGCTTATAACCAAGCTTAGAATTTGCATTCCTTTTGAATGGCCTGATGTGTTTTCGGATAATCCAACGGTTAAATATGCGTTGGACTTAATTGAATAGTTATTGTTTGATGGTATATTATTATGATTTACATTAATTCAATTATTTTTATATACCGTAAATTATAAGTGGATTTGCATAAATAATTTAGTTATTATTATTTATGACTACCACAAAAAATCTCTAAAATAATAACTTATATATAATTTCAATATCCATTTAATTATTAATTTTATTTCGTCTTTAATTTGATTTTTTAAAAAAATTAAAGAATGTAATATATTTTCAAAACGTGAAGACTTGACTGGTAGCATACAGATAAAATCTATAGAAACTTGAAAGTAGAGGGGACTAAGCTAGTAAAAGACACAGATAAAGCTGTAAAGTTGGACAAACACAGAACAACGGATATCGCTTCAGTGATTCTCTAGATGGACGAGGAGAGGCTGTTCAGTTGTTTGGCTTCAAATTGTTAATATTATTGTATGTCGTACAGCTAATTAATTAGTTATGAATTTGGTGATATAATTAACTAAAAATATTTTTTTACTTGTATGTATTTCTATTAATTATACTTAATATTTAATACTAAAGATAATTTTTTAGAATAATTACTTCATAATTAAAATTATAATAAAATCATAATTATCATATTCAATTCGTATTTATCTATTATTCTTAAATTTTTTACCTATAATTTTATTAGAATGAGATATTAAAGGAATAAAAAACTAAAATACATTATATTTTCTTATAAAAAAGTAATTATTTTTATAAATTAAACGATGACGATATGTAAATAAACGTATAGGTATTTATCAAAGAATAAGTGCATTGAATTGATTCGATTATTAAGATCCTAAATGAAATATTGTTTATATATATGTGAATCTCCTCATTATGATAATGCATAATAAATCCTTATATTTGAAATTAATAAAGTATCGTAAATAGAAATTACTATATTTCGATTTTACTTATTATCTTAATTGGTGCAATTTAAATATACTAAGAATTATATGGGAGTGGTTAAGTAAATCAATAAAACATTCATCGTAATAAATTATTTATGAAGAATATTTCAGTTTTCAAATTTTTAGCCAAAGTGAATTGACGTTTGAAAATATATTTTGAAACATCAATTAATATTATTACTACTACTGCTACTTTTTCTTTTTCTTTTTATTTTGTATTTTATTTTTAATTTTTCATCCTTTTATGTTGGTAATTTGAAAACAATCTATTTACTAGTTATAAATAAAGCTGTGTATTAGTGAACTTACACACGTAAGCGAGATTCTACTTAACTTTATTCCGGTTGTATTAATTAGTAGCAATAACATGACTAAATTTAAATATAGTATACACTAATTTCATCTTATATGTCCAATTAAAGTATTAAGCAATCAAAGAATTAAATTACATATCATAATCATGTATAAATTTGTTGAGTTAAACAATTTTAATATTCTTAATATTTGAGTTGAGTTAAACAATTTAAATATTCTTAGTATTTGAGTGATCATGACACATGTTAAAGGTTAGTCATGATGATAATTATAAATTGTTTAGTTGGTGAACTAAATATAATTAAAATGAATTTTAATTTTTCTAATTCTAATTTATAATTGTTACAAACATATTATAAACTCAATAAATCACACATAAAAGACTAGTTTAAAAAAGAAAAATTAATTTGAATTAAGTTAGACTTAAATGTGAAGTATTCTTAATGTTTGAAAAGCTTCAAAAACAAAAAAGAGATCAAAGTCTCTTTTATGCTATTATTTGATAAAATTAAAAGTTAAAATTTATTAATAGAAAATTATACGATTTTGATATTATCCCACGTGCGTTTATTTATTTATGAAATTTTATAGTACAGGTTAGGCATTATAAATTAGGGTTTTATTTAATTTAATCGAAATAACATAATCCATGGCCCGCACCTTTTATTCTCAGCAGTTCAATGCATGCTTCCCCCTTTTGTTTCTATAAAACAAAACTTTTATTCTAATAGTTCAACGCATGTCTCCCCCCTTTTGTTTCTGGAAAACAATATGAATATTGCCATGCTTTACGACATCTGGAAAAACTTAAATTTTGATTTGTTCTATTTCTTGAAAAATCAATTGCATGGCTCATATTTGTTTCTTCTTTTGATATAATCTTATGCATGCCTCCAATTTTGGAGCTTATGAAAACACAATCAGCATATCGCCTACCTTTTTTATTTCTGAAAACGGACGAAGCATGCCTTCGGTTTGTTTCGCGTTGAATGTGGTTCTGGAAATTGCGCTTTTGGTGTTTTTGGTTTAAAGCACGTGTTCTGTTCTGGGGGAGTGTATTCCGTTGTGCATCGATTCTTAATTATTTTTAAGTTAGATCAAGGTAAATAACTGCATTGATTCTTAATCAATATTTTAGAATATAGTTTTCTAAAAATTATACTAATTAAATTTTAATTTCTTTCTTTTAAAATTATAATTTCTTTTTAGTAATTAAGAAAGATTTTTTTACTAAAGTTATTTTTATTCGATCGAGACAAAATAAATGCATTATTTTTAGATGATATTTTTGAAAAGTAAATTGAGATGGAATTATGTAATACCAAACCATCCAGATAGTTAGACAAGGTGAGAAACTAAGGAAAGAGCCCGAATACAAAAGCTGATAACTAAAAGACTTCGCAATTAAAGGATGTAACACCAAAAACTAAAAATTTGAAGACCCTTATCTGTGTTTATGTGAATAACTTCCAGTATTAGCAGGCCATTGGGCGGGTTTATCACGACTATTTCCTAAGTTACACCATATATTCAAACAGTAGTATACCCCAGGTGAAGCTTAGGTTGAGAAAGTATCAGAGGGTACGTACCAAGAGTTGGATAAGGTTCCATGTGGTGACTGCTCTGTCGCTGCATCCAATGTGTATTCCTTCCATGAACTCTCTCAACTAATTGTAGAGTGAATAAAGGAGTGCATCAGGATCCAATTCCTTCTTGAAATCTCCAGTACTTCTTTCCTTCCATATAAAATAAATACAACAAATCAGAGACGACTTAAAAAATTATCAAGTCACGTTTAGTTTGAGCTTTGACACCTGAAGCCCAGCTCACCACCTACTCCTATCGTCTCAAATGATTCTATAAATTGCACCATAGAAGGATGTGAGATCATACGTGATGCGTGTACGGGCATAATATAAGAAGCATAAGTGCTCAATGCTTTTTGGAGATGATTTACAGAGAAGCATATGCCATTATGGTTTATTAGAGATAATGTTTATCTTCTTATTCAAATAGATAGTTTGTTAGCTGTAGATAATACTTATAGCTAGACTTTACTGATATCTCGTGATATTGTTGTAACAACGCTGTATATATATTGATACTATACTGATCAATAATTATCGAAGTGGATTCATTCCAACCTTAATATTTCATGAGTTCCATTTCGTCCTATCAAGTGTCTTAAGTCTTTTTCCTAATGGTCAACCATAAGATGAAACAAGCCTTTGGTAAACGATTATTAAACCATATTAGTTTTCTCTTAGGCACAACTCCTTAGAGAGGTTTGAAAATGGATGCATAAGAAGAGTTGATGAATTTACCAATTTGTTCTTTGATCAGTTAAAATAGCCATCCTTAAAGGAGTTAGGCCTATAATTAGGGAGGGAATTCAAAATCTCAATTAGTCATCTATGCCCACAACGCCATTTATCATCCTTAATTATCACTTTTACTTCTGCTTTGACACGAATTGCAAGTTGCAGAGTATTAAATATGATTAGTAGATGAAAGGGACCAAGCTCACGTCAGTTAGCAAACCAAAAGTTGGTTATTTTCCTAGTGCCTATATGAGCTTGCATTTCTTTGACTAAATAGCCTCAAAATTTCAGCATTTGGCAGAATACTTAAGATGTATTAGCTTTAAGTTTCATACTCCAAAAGCTGCTTCCATTTAGATACTCTTTATGCATCTATTTTATCCACAAGGTGTTAGGATCATTGAATAATCTCCAGTTTCTTTTAGCCATTAAGACCTTGTTGGTAGTTCTTATACACTTTATCCCAAAGCACCCTTAATCTTTATCCAAACAGATTTTTCCATTTGACTTTCGCAATTGTTCTCGAAGAGGATTGTCCACTTTACAAAAAGTTTCTGAGTAGTTTTTTTCAATAGATTTAATAAGATTGAGAGGCTAGAACATATGAGAGCTCTAATAGTCATGCATATTGTTGACAAATGGATAAGATAAGTTAGCTCCTTTCTGTATAAAGAGTATTTTACACTTCTAACTCAAAATCCTCTTTAGAATTGATTTAAAGAGTGAGGCACAATTCATAAATGTAGGTTTGGATATGGTGATGGGAATTCCCAATTACTTGAAAGGAGCTACATGGATTGGTAAATTTGACATTCCTGAAAGTTCCACTGTCAATTCATCCGAATAGTGGGAAACAAATAGCTGAATTTTTTAAAAGTTTACTGATGAAATTTTAAAAAGTGTTTAAGGGAGTGCATAAGGGTACTAATTGAGTCCCTATTAGCTCCACAAAATAAAATTAATTCATGTACAAATGATAAGATCTATGGATTCAAATTCTTGCATTTATAATGAAACTTAAATGACATTCTTTGGTCAATATTATGAGAAATGAGCCTAGATAATACTTCAATGCATATAGCAAAGGTATAAGGTGATATTAGGTCACCTTATCTGATTTCTTTAACATTTTTAAACATAGGAGTGGGCTAACTAATAGGTGTAGATTATCATATGTTTTTCTAGGTGTTTAAGTGTGTTTTTAAGTATTTCTTAAATGATTATCATGTGTATAAGCTT
Organism: Erythroxylum densum; assembly: GCA_024678245.1. Lineage (NCBI taxonomy): Eukaryota > Viridiplantae > Streptophyta > Magnoliopsida > Malpighiales > Erythroxylaceae > Erythroxylum > Erythroxylum densum. The sequence continues at coordinate 34,128,455 of JANPWT010000008.1, read as the reverse complement.
CAAATTGTGTTATTGTTAGTGTTTATAAGTATTCTAAGTGTTTGTTTGGTTTAGAGTAAGAATTAGATCTTAATTTTGTGTTTCAAGAGGTGTTTGATGGGTTTCTGAGTGTTGGAAATCAAGAGATTGAAAGATGAAGAAGATGTGGGAAGCTTGAAGGATGTCATGATTGTGTACAAGTAGCATGACGGCGATAGGCGTGCATGGGAGCTATATGACTCTTTATCACGATTGTGACATTGATCACAATTGTGATAGAGATGCTAAATCATGTAAACAACAATCATGACTCCAATTCATGATTGTGCCAAAAGGTTTTCAAGGCATGTTTTTTTTTAATGTTTTGAGGGTTTGTGGCTATTTTGGAATCAAAAAAGTGAGGAAACCCTAAACACAACTTTAGAACCCTAATGCACTATAAAATACAAGTAAAACACCAAAAAGAGGCAGCAACCACACATCAACGCGATCCAAGAGGAGACATCAATAAGAGCTTCAGAGAAATTCTAAATTTTTAGCTTAAGACATAAACTAGTTTTTCCTTTCTTTTCCCTTTAACTCTTTTAATGTAACATATCACTCCTATAGAGCATATGCTCGACATACTGAAGGATATTCGAGAACATACTTTATGAGAATGGTACACTAAGATGATCAAATCAATTCACTAACATTTTAAACCATCACACATATCATAAAACATTCCAATAATCATTTTGTTCCATCTTTATTCACAAACATATAAAGTCTTGAATATCATTTCATTTTTAAAATTCACATATACATTATACAACAGTTGAGAGATACAATTCTTTGATACATAATAATTGATGACAACTGCAAGTACAAATGATCCTGACATTGACCCAAGTGTAAATGCAGAAGTTACTTCAACTAGACTAGCTAGGTCTCCTATGAACCTGAAAATCAACGCTGCAATTTTGATGAGTTTTGCGAACTCAGTGAGTGAACCATCATTGATGTTTTCACTCAAGTCAGAAACATATAGGCAAAACATATCTCATTTCAACAAGTATTTCACATCATTCAGTATTAAATATCACATCACATACTTAATACATTTACACAATTCACTAATTCACCTCAATTCAATAAGGCATGTCAATTTGATCATTTAATATGTAAGGATGCATATGCAAATGGACATGTGACTCCAATTCATTTTTACTTTTTTGTGATCAAGTGTCTATACTATCTCGTACCTATCGCAAATACCGAGCTCATTTCTGTCTCATACCTATTGTGGATACCGAGCTCATTGTGTCTAAGCCCGAGGCTCTATATCACATTTCTTAGCTTAAAGCTCTTTTTCACATGGTGGCTACTTCGCTCACAACTCCTTTATTTGTTTATGTATTTCAATGTAATGAGATGCAACAAATTACATAGTATGCATTCAGTATTTCTCATTCGGTGTGCTCAAGTCACATATCACATTCTTCGGATCCAAGTCCGGTATTCATCATTCAATTGGTCACATATTCTATATTCACATACAATTATAAAGCAGTTCCAATACATTCTTGAATATCAAACTCCTTTGACCAATAAATTTTGGAATTGTCACATTTATGTTAATAACAATTCAATATCTAACAGTTAATCAAAAACAACTACAACATAGTGAGAAAACATCTAGGTTAACTCACAGTATGCTCTAGATAAGCTATTGCCTTGATGAACTGACAATGTCTGGATGTTGGTAATCAACTTGTGCATCTATCTTCATGCAATACACACATATTTGACACATTAATAAGTTGATCAATCATATGATTATTCAATCATTCACACACACACATATATATATGTCATGTTCAATGCATGTTTAATTGACTTTCCTAGGTATGTATCCTTAATCACAAGTCTTGATCATTCATTCATTATAACTTGTATATATCTAGTTTGCAATGAGGTTTATACCTTAATTAAACTTGATAATTCTCAATTCATTAATCTTACATTCACCAATCCTTTTCTAGCATTATACATTCACACAATTTCCCAATTCTCATTCATTTATACCTAATTCACATTATTCATATCCTTTGAATCACATTTGCATTCATTAGAAGACTTTCATTCCTTTAATAACTTATAAATTCTAGATTTAGGTACATTGATATAAAAAATCCATTCCTTGAATTATAACATCAATCAAGAATCTAAACTTGTCAAACCCTTAACCATTTAATCCAACATGTTCATTTCAAGCCCCAGTCAAGTCCAATTGCACCAAAGTAAAACAACTTATCCTTATATGGTTCAAATATCACACAAAACTGATTTTTTCTCACTTCCATGCATTGCACACAATCATAGGAAGGACTTAATGTAGCTTTCATAATTGTGGGACGAGTGAACTGAAAGTTCACCATCCTTTTCCTTCAATTTTTTCTACCTTTTTACATTTTCATACCAAATTCAAAACATCTTCATCATAGTCCATTACTTATACCTCAATTATACCTTAATTATATTTCAATTCCTCATCAATTTCATCTTTAATTCCAATTCAAAACATTTAATTGTTAGCTCATAAACAATTGTCTTTCATGCATCAAAAGCCAAAACAGAAACTTTCATTCATGTAATCCTAGTTCTTTCCCATTTCAAGAACACTACTCTAGTATCTTTCTCTAGAATAAATTAACCTTTATTACACTTAAAATCTCAATTTAATTCATCCATAAAACAACCTATAGCCTATGATTTTCATACATCTAGAACAAACATGAAAGTATCCAATTTAAGCATCATTTTTCCAGCACACTTCATCATCAACATCATATACAGTCCTTCCCAATTCAATCATCATAAGCTTTATATTATTACATTCCATAAAGATTAATCCTTTACTTACTTGTCTAGCTCAAATTCTAGCTCAATTCATCAAATCTCCTTAGTTCTTCTTGCATGCAAAATCATCACTAATTTAAGGTAGAAATATGTTGGTTTTCAGCTAAGGTAAAAGACTATAATAAGAAATACAATATTTTGGTTCTACAGCTATCTT
>JANPWT010000008.1:34102804-34113051 GCA_024678245.1 Erythroxylum densum | reverse complement strand
GACTTACCTCTTCCTCCTCTTGATTTGAGAATGATCTCATAGTTTATGAGTGATCCCACCAAGGCATTGAATTCCAAATGATTGAGATCCTTAGACTCTATAATAGCGGTGACTTGTGAGTCCCATTCTTTCGGTAGTGAACGAAGAATCTTTTTCACCTTCTCGCTATTCGTCATGTGCTTTCCAAGGTTGCCTAATCCATTGATAATTTTTGCAAAACGATCAAGCATAGTAGAAATAGACTCACCTTCCTTCATGACAAACATTGCATAGTCATGAAGAAGCATGTTGATCTTTTTCTCTCAAACTTGATTGGTTCCTTCGTGAGTGATGCGTAGTCTCTCCCACATTTCTTTAGCACTAGTACATGAGTTCACTCGATTTCTTTCCTCAACAGTGAGAGCACAATATATCAATTTCATAGCTTTTGCGTTGTGTAGGCTTGCTTCCAATCATTGTCGTCATATTCCATCTCCGTCTTTACCTCACCATTTTCATTTAATGTAACATGTGGACCGAAGATGATGATCTTCCAATACTCCACTCCCTCACTTATAACATGATATTTCATAGGATTTTCCAAGATGAATAGTTAGTACCATTAAACAAAGGAGGGTGATTATTTGTGTTACCTTCTTCCGCTAGGTTATTGTATGCCATCCCTAGATTCTTCTACTCTGATACCAATTGTAAACGATCTAAAAGGGGGGGTTGAATAGATCTTTAAACCTTTTTCGTAAAGTTCTACACAAACTAGAAGTTAATACACACAAAACAATTAACTTCCGGCTCAAGCTACATTCTCTACCTAAGCTCTCACTTAGGATTTTGTCAAAACACTTTACTACACACTTTTTAGTTTAGTGTGAACTTTTCAATACAACTTAACTTCCGGCTCAAGCTACGCCTCACAACCGATTTGTTTTTCGGCACAAATCCTACCTCAGAAGTGATTTTCCACCAATCACTCAACTCATAATAATAACAGAGATAAAGATGAAGTAATAATGCTGAGTGCAGATTTAGAATAAGCTAAGAGCAAAATGAGAGCAAATTAGGAACAATAGTTGTATGCTTTTTCTTTTGGACCTTACTACTCGATCATTTGATCTTCCTCTATTTATTTGCAGACATCCAGATGAATATAGTCGTTGGAGATCTTCTTCTAGTTGTTACTGATTGCTCATAAACGTTGTAAAATGATTTCCTTTTTATTTGTGATTAATCTGGATAAATTTTGTTCAGTTCCACCTGATAGTCGACTAGTCGAGGTGTTATAGTCGACTAGTGCCAATGTTTTTCCATGCTAGTTTCATCTTCGCTTTTCGAATAGTCGACTAGTGTAATGTTAGTCGACTAGTGCACCTATCCAGCTGATTAATAGTCGACTTGTTATATGTTAGTCGACTTGTTTCATGCCCCATCTGACATATCTGAATTTATTAGTCGACTTGTGATATGCTACTAGACTGTTGCTGACTCCAACGGCAACGGATAGATTTAACAAAATCTTCCCATAATCTTCATGTTTGAATATCTCTAGCACGTTGAAGATAATTTCCATCTTGATTTCACAATGGTTTATCTCTTGCCCATAGAAGATTAATGCTGTCTTGATTTTTGCACAAATCTTTTATTTAAATTTCAATCCAAAACACCTGAAATAATTTTTTAACCAATTCTATAGATTTTATTATTATCAAAACATAAAAGGATTTAATGTGTCAACCACCATTGGTCCAACACTCACCTATTGGCTGTCTAAAATGGGATAGATGATGTCTACATCCAGAAATTTAATAATTTTTGTCTTTACCACTTCCTTCAAGTTTGGATTTAATCTTCGTTGTCACTCTCTCACCGTTTTGCATCCCTCTTCTAAGTTTATCCAATGCATTACTACACTCCAACTAATACCTTTAATATCTTAAAGTTGCCATCCTAGTGCTTTCATCCTTTTTTGAATTGTATCAATCACCTGCTTCTCCTAATTTTCATCCAACAAATTTGAAATAATAATTGGAAGTGTGTTTCCCTCACCTAAGAATGTATATCTTAAATGTGTAGGTGAGGGATTTAATTATAGTATAGGTGGTTTTTTAGTTGATGGTGGGGTGGGTAGGTCTGTTGGGTCTAAAGACTCCTACTATGGATCCTTTCCTACCTCCTCTTCTTCTTCACTCCTTTCTTCAATCTCGTCCTTATCCTCTGCATGGGTTTCTCTCCTGTATACTGCCTCTTCTTTTTCTAATTCCCCCATATATTCATAAATTAGATCAACTCTCATTGACACATTTCCTTCTCCTACATTTTTAAGGATTTTGTTCATGTTAAACTCCACTTGATCATCACTAATCCTCAAGATGAACTTCCTATCATGAACATTGATCAAAACCCTTACAATATTCATGAAAGGTTTTCCCAGTATCAAAGGAAAATTATGATCTTTTGCTACGTCCAGGCTCACAAAATCAACTGGGATGATGAACTTATCTACCTTTACAAGCATGTCTTCCACCACTCCAAAGGGTTTCTTGATCGATTGGTATACGAGTTATATTAACATGGAAGTTGGCTTCATATCACCCAATCCCAACTTCTTGAAAATTGATAACGACATGAGGTCTATCCTCACTCCCAAATTGCATAAACACTTAGAAAATTCTAAATTGCCGAAAGTGCATAGAATGGTAAAGCTTACTGGGTCCTTCATCTTTGATGGCAATTGGCTTGTGATCACTGAACTACAACTCTCGGTAAGAGACACCATCTGATCATCCTCCCAAGCATGCCTGATAGTGAGGATATCCTTTAAGAACTTAGTGTACTTGGGTATATTTTATAATGCATCCATTAAGAAAATGTTGATTTGCAGTTTCTTTAGCTTGTCCAAAAATTTTAAAAATTAGGCATCCACTTGATTTTGCTTCAGTCTCTATGGGTATGGTAATTTTGTCATATAAGGAGGAGGTGGTACATATGATTTTTCCTTTTCTTGTTCTTGTTCCTCCTTCTCCTTCTCTTCAGTAACCGCAAACTGATTACTCAATTGACCTTATGCGGTTTTTGTGCCAAATGTCTCTCCCACTTCTTTCCCACTTTTGATTTGTCTTACTTTCAAATGCTCCTTCTGATTGGGTTCTGAGGAGCTAGAAAGGTTGATTGGAGGTCTATTTGCTAATTTTATGGCTAGTTGGCCCATTTGCACCTCCAAATTATGAGTGCACGACAGTTGGTTTTTGAACATTGACTCGTTCCATGCTTGAGCCTTCTTTTGTTCATCCTCCATCTTCTTCATGTTTTCTCCTTGATCATTAAATTTAGTGGTCACCACCTCAATTAGCTTATCTAATTTGGTCTCCAAAGCCTTATTAGAGTCTTTTTGGAATCCAAGTGGGCCTGGCTGCCTTGTATTGTTTCCAGCAAAATTACTTCAAGAAAAGTTTGGGTGGCTTTCCCACCCAGGGTTATATGTGTTGGAGTATGGATTGGTTGCTCTGTTCTGCATACCTGTGTAATTTGTCTGCTCCATTCCTTCATTGTTTAATTGTTAACAATTTGTTGTCATATGGTCATGTTGGTTACAGAGTTCACAATCCTGTTGCATCGCACTTCTAGAACTAAATGGTGCATTCATGTTGTGTAATTTCCTTGTCAGTGTTGCAATATGTGCCTGTATGGCTGATGGTGACCAAGTTAATGCAACCTCTTTTTGCACCTTCACTTGATATGACCTACTTTTTTCAATTGACCACAGACAGCTGTTAGTGACCATATCTTTAAGAAGATCATATGTGACATCAATAGTTTTTTGCATCAGTGAACCACCCGTTATAGCATCTATTGTGTTCCTTGGTGCCATCATAACTCCATTGTAAAAAGTTTGCAAAAAAACTCTCTCGACAAGTTATGATGGGGGCAACTCCTCTGTAACTCCTTAAATCTCTCTCAGGCTTCATAGAGAAACTTCCCATCATACTACTAGAAGGTTATGATCTCCTTGATGATTCTTATGGTCTTAGTCAATGGGAAATATTTGGAAAGGAAAGCCTAGACCAACTAATCCCAAGTTCTCACAAATTCATGAAAAAAAAATTCAACCATGCCTTTGCTCTATCTTTTAAAGTGAAAGGAAACAATCTCATCCTAACTGCATCCACAAATAATCCATTGTATTTGAATGTACTATAGATTTCTAAGAAATTCGCCAGGTGTGAATTGGGGTCTTTGTGGGGTAGACCATAGAATTGCATATTCTATTGAAGAATGTTTAGTAAGGTCGGGTTAATTTCAAAATTATTAGCATTAACGGGTGGCCTCAAAATTCCTTGCTGGTTAGGATTGAATCCCGACCGCATGAAATTCATTAATGTCCTCTGATCTCCTCTTTCTTGTTCCCCTTGATCAACTACTATCCTTCCAATTTGATCTTGCCTATGTGCTTTGCTTAATTCATGGTCCACTTTGGTGATATCTACACTTTCTCCTCTAAAACATTCCCATAAGTTTCTTGTTTTCATACACTCACCCACACATGAGGAAAAAGTTTCAACTAAACGAAACTAAGTGAACAAAACTAGCTAAATGAACTTTACTAAGAAAATTAAGAAAAATCTCAAATCAAAGCCACTTAAATTGCCATTGATGCTAATGAAAAATTCCCTAGCAATGGCACCAAAAACTTGATAAACATTTAACTATCCTACTTTTTTTCCCAAGTATCGCAAGTGCATAGGTCATCTTGTAATATACTTGGTATCAAATCCCACAGTCACCTTGGTAGTTTAAATTAAACTTTGATTGAGCAATTAACTAATGAAAAATTAAAACAATCAAAGTAACAATTGGGAGAAAAAAATTATAGAATTAAGGTTGCCAAAAACAAGAGGAATCGATGCTGAAATTGGAAAAATCGAATTACTAAAGTTAGGATTATCTACCCCATGCAATCTTTGAATTTTTGTCAATATAATTGTGATTAATCCTAAGTATTTTCTATTGTCTCGGCCCTTTCTCTATTAAGACTTGGTCTGAATAATCCCAAATTAAAGATTAAAATCTAGTTTGTGATCTCTCAACCTCCATTCCTGAAGTAATCGTTAATTATATTTGCTTACCATTTTAAACAACTACATCACATTCCATATCTCTATTTAAATGATGAAGTAACTTGATAAATGGAATGTACTACATGAATGCCCAATCTCATGGTACACTCACAACATATTTATCAGCCCCATATCTCTATGTAGACTAAGCATGAGCATCCAAATACCATAAACACACATAAATGATAAGTGAAGTCTTACATGAGCATGAACATCCAAATACCATAACCACACAAATAACATGGCACACAAGTGAAGTCTTACATGGGTTGAGTAAGAATAATCCTAAACATAGCCTAACAATCCATCAAACACAACTCAATCATCATCAATAAAGGTTCCAAACTTCTGCCCATACAATAACCAAAAACAAAATAAAAAGATGAAAAAAAGATAGGAAAAAGAAGCTTACTGCATGAGGAAGCAATTTGGAAATTTGGACAGCTTTAGTGTTGCCTTGGAATCCTTAGTTTTCTCCAATGTGCATCTCCAAATGCCACCTTTATTCCCCTCCATTTTTTAGCTATGTTCTCCCACAAAATCCCCTCTTTTTGTCCTCCTTTCCTTGTTTTTATGCATCCCTAAATTACTCATCACATGGCTAGTACACCATACCTCGATAGTTGTCATTTTTGCTTACCTTTTATAACATACCACTCTCATGGAGCATATACTTGGCATGCCAAAGTATATCTGAGCACATACCCTACACATTAAAGTAATCAAATTGTCTTATTTATGGCATCACACATATCACAAAATCTTTAAAAGATCAAACATTCTCATCTCATTCACAATCATAACTTTCATTGTGTCATTACAATTTATAACTCGTGTATAGACATTACATGTTATGTGAGAGTTTACAACTCTATACAAATTCTTCAGCATGAAATGGGAAACTAGACCAAAATACTCTAACTAGACTCTTTAAAATCAGCTTACTAGACCTTTGAACCATTTTGTCCCCAAAACGCAGGTACTATACTTTTACTAGATTTCCTTTGAAGCTAGCTCTCCCTTGTATCTAAAAATGAATGTTGTAATTTTTATGAGTTTGCGAACTTAGTGAGTGAACCATCATCGATGTGCTCACTCAAGTCGAAACACAAACACCACAAGAATATAACCAAATTCCACAAATATATTACATTATTCTAGACTTGTACACCACATCACTTTTCATCACATTTTAAGAAATACATTTTGAACACAAACATTACATATCACTATATTTGAACAATTCAATAATTCATTGCAATCATTCGTACTATCAAATCCAACAAGTAGAGCTTATATACAACCATAGCATAACATTGTTTTAAGGCAATTCATTAATTCATTTTAGTCATCCATATGATAAATATCAAGTTGCATATGCAAATGCACATGAGACTCCATTAATTTTTACTTTGTTGTGACCGAGCGCCTATTTATTGTCCTATACCTTTTGTAGATACTGGGCTCATTTTATTTATTGTCCCATACCCATTGTAGATACTGGGTTCATTAATAACTGAGCCTATACCTCTTTATGCACATTCTTGAGCTTTAAGCTCTATCTCACGTTGGTCACTCCAATTATAACTCCTTTATTTAATCATGCATTTCAATATAATGAAATGCATCAATTAACATATTATGCTATCAATGCCTTTCATTCAATGTGCTTAGTCATTTATCACATTCTTAGGATATGAGTCCATCATTCAACCTTTAGTTGAGTACACATTTTCCATATTCATATACAAATAAAAAACACTTCCAACACAATCCCAAATATCAAACTCCTCGGACCAATAATGTTCGAAATCTTGATAACCATATACATAACAATTTAATAATTGAAAACCAATGTAAACAATTTAATATTAGCGAGAAAACATCTAGGTTAACTCACAGTACACTCCAATTAAGTTATTGCCTTAATGACTCAACAATGTCTAGTTGTTGAAGATCAATTTATGCTTCCTTAATCATGCAATACACACATAATTCACATATTACTAAGTTGATCAATCACATAATTATTCAGCCCAGCACATGCATATGTGTGATGTTCAATGCATGCTCAATTGACTATTCTAGGTACGTATCCTTATTCACAAGTGTTGATCATTCATTCATTATAACTTGTACATAACTTGTTTGAAATTAGGTTTATACATTAAGTATGTTTCATCACTCTCAATTCATCAATAATACGATCACCAATCCTTTTCTAATGCTTTATACTCACACAATTTCCCAATTCTCATTCATTTATAGATAATTCACATTGTTCATATCCTTTAAATCACATTTGTATTCATGGGAACATTCTTATAATATTAACAACTCATACTTCCCAAATTCATATGCATTGATATCAAACAATCCATTCCTTAAATTATAACATCAATTAATAACCTAAACTCATCAAAAACTTAACCAATTGATTCATCATCAAACTAAGTTCATTCCAAGCCTCAATCAAGTCCAAATACACCTATGTATAGTGCTTTATCCTTATATGAATCAACCAGAACACAAAGCACAATTCTTTCTCACTGCCAAGCATTTCCACAATTTTGGGAAGGAACCAATACAATTCCTGCTATCGAGGGATGAATGAATCGAAAGTTCACCTTCACTTTCCTTCCACTGTTCTTTCAAATTTTGACACCATCAATATAGTTCATCAATTATACCTTAAAGATGTTTTGATTCCTCATTAATTTATCTCTAATTCCAATTCAAATCATTCATTTGGTAGTTCACAAATTATGGTCTTTCAAGCATTAAAATCAAAACAGAACATAACCAATTCATTAAATTCCTAGCACACATTTAATACCAACACCACATCCAAATTAATCCCTAATCAATCATCATAAATGTTATTCTAACATATGTCAATAGGTTAATAATTCACTTTCTAGTTCAGCTCAAGGTCTCCTCAACCATCAAGCTAACCTAGCCTTATGTGCAATGTTCACATCCTTTTCTTCTTAATGTTCCTTTATGAACAAGTTGTATTCTTTTAATTATAACTCTCTCTACAAAGATCAAAATGCCATGATTTTTATGCACCCTAAAACTAGATTTTCATTAGTCTTAATATATCTAAAAGTTACGCAAACAACAACTCCCTTTAAAATATAATCTCCATCCAAATTCTGTACTATTTTTGGTAAGAAACAAACTAACAACTAATACTCAACCTCCAATAAATCATTATAAAGATATCTTCTAACCAAACCGTTTCACAGAAACATTAATAAGACATCAATAATCATTTTTCATATTTTATACTTTCACTAATTTGGACTCTAATGTCCTCAAAAATTAGGAAATAATACAAGGTTCCTATATAGGGTCTATTACAGGTAGTATTAGAAAAATAAGAATAACTCAATCACTAGTCACTATTTTGTCAAGTTACTTTCACAGAGGTCAAGTTAAGACCTGTATCTACAATTTCATTCTTTTAGTTTCTTCAAATTTGTGTTTCAAGGATATGAAAGATATATCAAAAGAGAAAGGTGAAATTGAAACTAGAATTTCAACTTACTTTGATAACTTCTTTCCTTCTTCTCTTTTCTTCCCTTCCCTTTTTTCTTTCCTTCTCTTCTCATTTTCATTTTTCTCTCTCTTCTAACCTTATGAATGGCCTCTACTCTCACTTCTGTTGTCTTTTTCATCCATTTTCTTTAGAAAATTTAAGAAGGTCAAACTAATTTATTTGTTATCATTCCATTGGTACATATATTATCCTTCTATTAGTCCATATATCACTATTCTATTGGTCCATATGTCACCCTTCTATGAGTACATATGTTATCCTTCTATTGGTACATATATCATATTTTATTGGTATATATGTCACTTACTTTAGGCTCCACATGTCACTCATTTAAGCCTACATATGCCACTACTTGTTAAGGCTACACATGTCATCAATTATAAGGATACATATGCCATCATTTGTAAAGCACATATGTCACCATTCTAAAGCTCCATATGTTATAAGTCTAAAGTTCAATTTGTCACAAATTTAAAGGGCCACTTGTCCCTCATATACTCAAGCCACTTGTCATCTAATTAACTGGGTCATTTGTCACTTATTTCCAATGTCACATGTCATCATTTCATAGGCCTAATCAACCTAAATTCTCATGTATCAATTTGTCTTGCTCTTTAATAATTTTCTTAGACTAGATGCACATATCACCTCATCAATCACTCAATTGTAACATTAAATTCCAAATTCACTAATTATAATCCATCAATTCATGTTTTTAGTAAATCAAAATGCAAAACATTAACAATGCATATTCATATAACATTTATTTTCGTTCCATAACCCAAAATATTTCAATTGAGTGCATATACTATCTTACAATGTTTTCCAAATCATGATTCATATATGTATAAGAATATTATGAAAGTGAATGAAATGCACCTCTTCTTAAATGAAATAACTTATGTGACTCAATCTAATAGTTTATTCTCTTAACAATTTTAGGAGGCAAGATATTACAACGATCATGACAGAGAGGGAATGTCAAGTGGTTGCAATAGTGCACAAGCACTATCGTGACAGATGAGGTGCACTGTTGTTTGATAGTTTTCAACACTCTTCACTCTTTTACCCGTAAATCCTTCTCCAGACCTCTGATTAACTTGAAAATTGAACCAAAAGCTCCTCAAACATTGTCCTTCCTTTCCATAAATTTCGTCGCCGTCTGAATTGTAACACCCAAATATCCCCTGGGAGGATACATGGATGCCACCCAAGACAGAACAGACAAAACCAAACATCACACCGATATTTAGTTTATTTAGTAACTCAAACCCACACACACATATTACATATTGTAAATCTCAGAACAGAAATCCAAAGAATATTTACAAGTCCAAACAAAGGAAACAAAGTACATTTTCAAACTTTATGAACAGACTCCTTTGGCCAACGCAGTAGACTTGTCCCAGTCTTTAAATTCTTCACTCTGAACCTACACGGGGCAAATCCACCGTGCTAAGCATATAGCTTAGTGAGTAATAACTAATCTATATTAATTGATTTCAGTAAACAGAAAGAATGCATTTCAGAACAGATTTTTATACTAAACAGAACGGCAGAACACAGGAGATCCT
>JANPWT010000008.1:33966131-33979753 GCA_024678245.1 Erythroxylum densum | reverse complement strand
TTGCCCCGCCGATGCTTAAATCAGGTCTTTGTCGTAGGTTCTGTGTATATGAACAAAGAGTATCAGGGTTATTAGATTCGTACCTGCATCATGAGGAGATAATAAACTTATATAGTAAATACCTGTCGTGCTTAATTCAACATCTTAGCAATGGGTTGATCGGCTCACAAGTTATCCTAGGGTTGGACCTGGGCCTAGCACGACCAACCCGACCATATTCTATTCTGTTCCTCATCTTTAGTTATTCTTATATTTCTTATCTATTCCATTCTTTGAACCAAACATGTCATTAATGTCTTCAACCTCATCGTCAATCTCCAATTTTCTAGCATGCTTTTTCGTATGTAAACCGGGAGGAGACAAAGGTACTTTCACATCCACTGGTGCATGTATCATCTGCCTTGGCGGCAATGCAATTTCGTAGAGCTCTAAAAAGTATAAGCACTGTTGCAAGATTATCCACAAAGGCTGTACATAGGTCGGTGTCTGATACAGTGCTGCAATTGGAATACTTCACTGTTGTCTAAACTCCACTTTCAACTGCCTTCTTATTCTGTTATATATTGTGTGAGCGTTGCTGCCAATAAATCAATCATGCTCCAACCCAGTTTTGCATTATCGAATGGAACATGTTGCCATTTATTTTCATTTCATTGGAATTTGGGTTCAGAATGGGAGAAAAGAATTACTCATGTATCGACAGTGGATCAATTAGCTGACACACAAAGTAGGCCCCCAAGCAGAGTTCACTGAACTCTCAAACCGAGTTTCATCTTGAGGGGGCATGGAACTAGCTATGTATTCAAAAGAGCTTGAAATAATGTTAGCTGTTACAAAATTTCAGGAAAATATTTTAAGAATTAGTTTTCTTATAAAGCCATAAAAATTCATACTGTATAAACATCAGCAGCAGCAGAAACAGTTTTTCAAAATTCAAAATCTACTAAGCAGGCATCGAAACGAATAAAAGGGTTTTAGCAAATGTCTGATAGAACTCCATTCTTCTATTCGTGTTGACAGGTGAATTAGGCCGCGGCCTCGTGAAAAGTCCCTTAAATTCTTAGACAATCTCATTGAGTCGTCAGAACCAAACTCACACGTATCACGACCTATTCTCGACTACAATGATTCTTGAAGGAATCTGTAACGAAATCTTTAAAATCTGCTCATTTCCAAATTATTTGATACTAAACCAGAATCAGTGCCTTATTACACTGACAACCAGAAAACGCTGCCTTCAGAAGCTTCAGTGTCTCTTTAGAATTTGTAAACCATTTGCTCGGTATATCCAAGTTCCTTGAGCACGCCAGTAAGCTGCAATGAAGTGAGGAACCAGTAAATCCGAGAACAGAAAGTTTTGACTTTCCACAACAAAATTGGCACGGTAATATTAGTACCTCTCCCTGCGAGTAATCCTTGGCCTTCTCACCAGAAATGTGTTTCATCATCCCTGGAGGGCCGCACACCTACATCACAAGAAATAGAAAATAAATAACAATGAAATGGACCGCACCAGTATGCCTCCAGAACAATAAGACTTGGTATCTGGAGCCATTACATTACTTCATTATCAGATTTTATGTCAGCCATTTGAGCCATTTTCGATTATTAATTTTAAAATAAAGCACCAACCATACACATTAGAATAAGCAACTTCAATAATCTAAATCATTCTGCAACAGTGCAAGAACAAAATTGACCACATGTAACAATAACGATTATCTATTAGTTTTACTAATCCTAGTTCTAGGTTGATGATGGGTTGGAATAAACTGCTTAAAAGTGTATAATTTAGCTAGTAAAATTGCATACAGATAAAAAGGTGAACTGTGATAGAGTGCAGACATCAGAAAGTCCTATCTGACATAGATTATGAAGACCCAGAAGACCATTCAAACAAAACAATACACTTGATCTAAATTGGCATGCTCACATTTAGAAGAAGAAATCGATTTATCTATTAGTGCTTCATAGTAAAATGATCTAGAAGATTACAGTCCGGTGAATTTTGACCAAAACTGAAACTAATAGAAACACTTCATCAAAAAGAGATTAGCAAGAGAAATAAATATATGCAAAATCAATTATAAAAATGGAAGCTCTACATTTTTCATCTTACAACCAAGGGAAAACCTGTCAGAAATTTAGTAGACTATATTGATTTATCAAAAATGTAGGGAGGATAAGTATGCACGCGCTACTAGAAGATACTTACAAGGATGAGTGCATCGTCACTAGGACCAGGTAAGCCTTTCATGGCCATATCCTTGGACACATAACCTATACCTCCTTTCCAGTTCTTTGATGGATTGTCTACAGTGTAGAATATCTACATATTTTACATGTTAAAGAATTTATCAGTTTCCATTTGCAAAATTTTTTTATACACAGTTTTCTTGAATAAATGAACTAATACCTTAAAATTTGGGTGGCAAGCAGCAAGAAAGTCAAGCTTTTGTTTAAGAAGTATATCATCAGGGGAGATATTTGCATAAATCAACGATAACTGTTCAGTCAACAGGCCATCATCAGTAAATTTGTTAAAAATATTATAGGGCCTAAACAAGTAAATTTAATAACAGTTTGGCTTATGATACAAAATAAATCTGTGAAAATTGGAAATGTTCATTAGATATTGATCCAAGTGTTAGGAAAATAAGTCACAATTTGAAGAAAAACTCCTATCACAGTGGGATCAGTGCCAACATCTATTATCATCAATATAAAAGTTACCTGAGTGTTGTCATAGGGATTTTTAAGAATAGCTTCAATAACTTGAAGCATTGGAGTAATGCCTGTACCACCTGCAATCTGAATAAAAAGAATTCAGCAACATAAAGATGTAGACAGATAATAATCAACTAGAGCAACACCACTGATAACATTCCATCAGACAGATTAATTAAAAAATATATACTGGAAGTTCCAATAAAAATAGAAAAGCAACTATGCAAAAAACAACAGATAAATATCAGATCACATGCTGTGCAGAAATTAAGCAGGGGGCTGTATTGTCATAACAGGCTATTTGAAAGAAGAAAGATGCTAGTAAAAAAAAGGTGGACATCTTTTCTGACCATTCTCCTTGCATGATTAAAACCATTATATTGTTCTAAATAACCAGTCTTACCATTCCAATATGCTTTTTCATATTGGGAGAGTATTTGAGCTTCTCAATGGGCCTGCAACAGACAAAGGATTCTGTGAAAAGTACATCAACTTAGCAAAACCTACAACAACTCATGCTTTGCACAATTACCCTTTCACTTCAACAGAGTCACCAGGTTTTAAGCTGGCAAAATGCTGACTCATTTTTCCATCAGGATAAACCTGCAAAATTTTTTGAGAAATGGAGAAATCAAATTCAGAAGATTGACCAATATCACTTATTAGTCTCCTATTCTTCTGTTGCATCTCATCTTCTCTTTATTTCCAATCCTCCAGTTAAGAAGCTAAAATTTAGTTTCCTATTCTTATTAGACACTTGGACAAATATTTTGATCTATTCTTTTGCAGCAGAAACTGGTCTTCCAGCTCATGTTGCAACATCTTTGACCCACAAATGAAACATGGAAAATGTCATCAGATCCAAAAAGAGCATACCTTAATTAACAAATCAAAATATCCCTTAGCATCTGGGTCTGATATTGGAGTATACCTGGGAATACAGTTCAAGATTAATTCCAAGCATTTATCTATAACCAATTGTAGCAGTTGGAACATAACAATAACCTTTGCATCTTTTTCGTAACATTTCTCACAAAAGGGCCCTAAAAGACAAAGAACAAAAGGGAGGCATAGAAAAAATAAAATCAATGATCTCACACATGTTATATGACAACTTTACAGATTTGAATCCTTAATATGCTTTCCAATTGTCAACTTCAGAAGAATGATATATCAAAAAGACAAGATCAAAGAGATTAAAAATAGAAACATCATCACAGAAAGCTTACGGGCGTATAACATATTTTGTTTTTCCTTCAGCATCCTGCCCTAATGGAGCCCTGCAGTCACAATGTGCAAAACAACCAAATCACAAATAAACTACAGTCCAATTCAAATTTGATAGAATTACTTTTCACGAAAGATTTTGCATGGATAGAAAAGTTCATTTGGTGACGAAGAAACCAAGTATACCTTGTTATAATGCAGGAAGCAACATCTAAACCCAACTTGGCACTTGGATCAAATGAAAACCTGCCATTTAAACGCAAAATCAAACTCAAATTACCAGTCACTCTGATCCATCTACTATTGAAATGTACTTGTTAAGCAATTAACTTTAATTTTTAATGCATCGACCTCACATTCTAAACGAGATAAATTATGAACTTCTAGCACTTTTACAAGAAAAAAATATATGTTAAATGATTTTAATAAACATTTATGAACATTGAGCTTATTGAAAGATAAAACTATTAAACACAAGCATCAAGACAAATTTAGGAAAATAAAAGAATTATGCACAAATATTTACACTCAAAGTGAATGCAGGTCAAATTACGTAGTACAGCAGCGCAATTTCCAAAGCACCACCCAACGTCCAAAACAAGGAAATAAGTATGAGCTAACAGTGCATTTATAACCAATGGTTGATCATACCAGGGGGGGGAAAAAAAGATGATGTGCATGGTATACGCCTTCATGATTGCACTTAATTGCTAACAAGCATTTAACATCATGGAAAGGGAAAAGGCAAATAATATGTGTACGAATACGTCATTTACAAAACATTAAGCGGGAAACATATATGTATGTATATTACACCTTTGTGAATTCTTAGCACCTGAGATAGGAAGTAAAGCTGTCCATTTAAAGTAAGAAAGCTGTAAATTGCATAAGGATATAAAGACAATAGAATCCACTTCTTCCACAAATCTATTTTGTGGAACATTTGTGTAATCTAACCAGATGGTATCAACTCATGTATTCACGTCCCAATAGACATTTTAACTAATAGTTAAGTAATCACTACCAAACAAGTTAACATCAGAGATATAAACGGTGATTTATTTCTTTCATATTAATGTTTTGGTATCACATCCTTCCACATAAAATGAATACATAAATTTTATTCAACTAATAACAACCAATAAATCGATTACAGCAAGACGAATACCTGAATAAATGAGTATTATGGCTAACTCTTGCAGTGTCTTGCAATTTAAAATCAATCCATTTGTTTGGATTAAGAGCTGAAATGATAATAGTTTGTCAATATGACTTCTAAATTCGAAAAGGACAACAAGTGAAAACTGAAGCACATTTAGAACTGAAATACTTTTAACTTGATTGGCTTCCAGGATAATGCAGTTCATGTTTAATCAGTTAGAACTTATGAAATCCCTTCAGTCTCCTAAATTGATTTTCTAAAGAATCTCAAAATAGTTTAAAGGAGAAGAAGGAGGAGAAGGTGGTGGGAAGACTCACCAATTTTTGCGCCAGGCCCTTCCTTGAACTCATCTAAATGAGCCTGTTATTTAGTTTGAAGGAAACATCAGCTAAAACGTACTAAAATACCAAAGCTAACTGAACTGAAGACTGTAAATTTATCTGCAAGTACACTTGTTCTTAAATCAGAATCAAGGCAGACTACTTGTTATAGGAAATTTCATTCATCATCTAAAAATGTGGGCCTTTCAGTTCATTGTAAGATTGTCCAGTAACTTTATAAAACCATCTCTCAAAGAAAACATCGTCAACAACAATTTCCGAATATTTCTTCGGAGAAAGATACGCTTCAGAAGTGCTAGTCAATAATCAAACTTTATATGACCATATCGAAACCCAGATAGCTATTTATTTATTTAGACTCCTCTCAACCATGAACAAGCCCGGAATGGAAAAGTAACAGGTCTCATCACCAAGTGCAAATTACTAAAATTCCAAACACACAAGAATCATCTCAACAACCGAAATGGGAATAACTAAGATAAAAGGCTGACTAGATAAACAATGATTTTGAAAGGAAACACAGATCAAAACATGAGTATTACGAAATTGGGTGAAGACAAGTAGTACAAATAGGCGATTCCACCAGAAGCCGCAGCAATCGCTCCAAAGTGAAGGCCAAAGCCAGCCGAACCGGAACTTGGTAGGCCTCCAAAAGCAATTGGAGTGGCTCTAGATAGATTCCTGAAAAAAGAAGCGAAGGCCATTTTCAGCCAATAACGACTGTAACTTTGCTCGTAGTTTTACTAGCACTGGACTAATAGTGGTAGACAAGACCCAGAGCGTGGCTTAGAACTTACTGCCTCTTTACCAAGGAAGTAGCACATAGGGCGTAATGAGAATTTTTCGATAATTTTTCAAATGCAAAAATCACTTTATTTATATATAATGATTAAGATATAAATTAAGAAATACAAAGTTTGATTGTTTTCTTGTTATTTCTTTCAATTCGTTTTAAAAATTGACTCATTTTAGTAACCTGCATAAGTTTTTAACCTTTAATAATATTCATAAAACATGTTGAAAAAACTCTACAATAGTTATAAAGAGGATTAAGCAAGAAGTCTTAGTTAAGCATATTTATAATAGTTTTAGATATTTTAGTAATTTAATTAAAATTATTTTTAATTTCAAATTAATTTTAATTATAATTACAAATATTCTAATTAAATACTAGTTATGTCCAAGTAGGATCTAACATCTCATATTGATTATTACAAGTAGGATCCAATATCTCATATTGATTATTATTTATTAAATATCTCATATTTAATAATAATGTTTCTCAAACTTTACAATCAAGTCTAACTTAATTAAAATATCTTTTTTCTCTTCAACTTGTTCTTTATGTGTAATCCATTACGTTCCCAAATATACTGGCAATAGTTATAAATTATAATTTCAAATCATGTTTAAGATTAGATAAATTAAACTCATTTTTATTTTTCTTTAATTCTCCAATTAAACAATGTATACTTATAGATAAAGGTTGACATCTAGCAACGCATTATAATCAAGCAAATGTTTAGGAATATCAAACTTGTTTCAACTAACATTTTTGTGCATGATCTTTCTATATAATTTAATCATTTCATCATAGAATGTTCTAATTAGACATAGATCACAAAATTAATATCTACTGAAAGGACCCATCCCGGAGTTTCCCTTCAAGAACCAGAGTGAAACCCTCCCGACGACCCCACAGTTGCCCTCCAATCGATATATAACTCAACTAAAGGGTTCTCGCAAAGCCAAGTTGTTCATCTATTAAAAACTTTTTATACTTTAAAAGTTAAAAATGCAGAAAATAGTAGGAAATCCTTTCCTTTTTTATTCATTTTATTAAAAATTTCAGTAGCATAACTGTTGTATTTTGACCTTCCAAAAAATTTCAAAATTATACCTGCATAACACATCTTAAAATACTTTGAATTTTTCATACACCATCTCAACTTCTGGAATGGGACCTCAGGTCTACATCACAAACAATCACAAAACATACAAATCTCAACATTTTAAAAAAATCATTAAGGATTAAAGCTCTCGTAGTACATTAAGAAAAAGATATTTACAACTCAACTAATATTCACAAGATAACACTTTTGAACTCTTTCCAAAATAACTTAAAACATATCACATACATAGCAAAAATAACACAAACACAACAGCACCTGATAATACAACTAATCTTGAGGCGGAGTCCCAATTACTGCAATACCTATACACATATCTAGGGTGGTTTGTTTAAAAACATAAAAATAAGGGTGAGATAAACAAGCTCAATGAGTGTAATCAGTTTACAAGAAAATTGAACTTTTCATTACAATATAAATGCAATATTCCATATAATCATAAAACTCATAGTAAAACATTTTTCATAATAATTTATTGGTGCATAATCAAATATGATAATAATATAACATTTCATAAACACACAATTTCAATTTTTTGGAAAAACTATTTCAAAATTCTTTTCGAAATTAAACTCATCATATAAAAGTTCCGGTTTTCCATTTTCCTTAATCAATAAATAGTGGTGGCAATAAGTTTTCTAAAAACTTTAATACTAAAAAAATAAGTCAACCACTAGAATTGGTACCATACTGTACCTCTTAAATCAATTTTAACATAAATAGTGGCAGAATTACTATTTTCATGACTTTCCTTACTTAACATAGCCCACTACTAGTCTCTTTACCATAATGTACACTAAGCCTAAAGTCACAGAGCTAGTTCTGCGTCGCTTAGTCGTGACCGATTAACCACTAGTTATGGAGCTAGTTCTACATCGCTTACTCGGAACAAGTTAACCGCTATAGACTGGTAATTACGGAGCTAGTGTTGCATCACTTACACATAACAAGTCACAGAGCTGGTTCTACATCACTTACTCGTGACTAGTTAATCACTATTTACGGAGCTAGTTCTATATCACTTACCTGTGATAGGTTAACCACTATAAATATACCGATATAATAATATGTATAAACCTTAGCGATGTACCATAGGCAAAAGTAACTCTTACATTTAAGACTCATTTTATTTTCTAAATCAAGTATGAGAGGATTCATAATTGAATTGTGAAAATGTAACTCTCAATAATATAAATTTTAATTTTAAAATTAACACTCATATATTGCCAAAGCATACACTTATGCTAGCAATATTCACTTGTAATATATCATTTGCATAAAATTCAGTATAAATATTCATTTAATGATCAAATGAAAACCATTTGCATAAACTCAATTTAAAGAACACTCACATGTCATCAATTCTTTTGCAAAGAATTAAGTCATGTAAAATAGTTAAAATACACTTACAGTTTTGCGAACTTATCTCTAAGCACACTCGTGCGTTTGATGCCTCTCCTTTACCTACACAAAGTGCATTTCTCTTAGGCATTTATTTCCAAATTAGGAAATAAGGCATTAAGATTATAAATTTGATTTAACCGAATTCGAGATTAGTATTTAATTGCATAACACGTATGTTAATCATATTTTTGCTTACTTCCGTAAGCTAACCTTTTGTTCTTCGTTTCCAAATCTAACTTTGAGAGTCACTTAAATACCATATTTTACCAATTTCTTCAAAACACTATCTGTCACGACCTGGTACCACATCGGGCCCATGATAATTGTCGTATAATCAGACTAAGGACACTTATGGTATCCTTAATATGACTATACAAGGCTAATGGAATATGTATTATTTTCTCTTTTTAAAAAAATTTGGACAGCACAACGACTGTGTTTTAAAAATCCCAAAAAGCTGCAAACAATTTCAAACACACTTCTATATTCACTTGCAATCACAACTTCAGGACTTTAAAGTCTACTCGAGGCAATCTTAGCAACAGTATCAAAAGATTCATACATAAAGTCATTTATAAAACTCAACGCAATCAAAAGTTAACTTACAAAATCATAAAGTATATCTACATAAACACAGTTCATAAGCCACTAGGCCATAAAAGTACAAAATAAGAAACTACCCACGTGTGGTAATACGCCAAAAATATCAAAAGACCACACGATCTACTCAGAGCTTCAAACTCGCTAAATTTACCTGCATGATTGGAAAGCTGAGGGGGTGAGTACACTAAGTACTCAGTGAGCAGGAAAGACATATATCACAAATAGAATTCGATTCATACCAAGACGGTGTAGATAACTTATGAAGTGAATATATATCATATGGAAAACACATAGACATAGCCTATGACTCAACGTATACTGGTTAGGAACCATATAGGCCTAGCCTATTAACTCACTCATCTGGTGAACATAGGTTCCAGTTCTAGTACACAAAAGCATAAAAATATCATATGTATAAATCAAATATCAATAGAAAAACCCATATCAAGATAAGTCAAAACAATCATGTGTGACACTATTAGTTGGCCAAACTAATGTGCACACACACCGATACTCAGTGTTGACTCGGCTTTCATTCGTGGTCAGTCCGAACTACAGTCGACAAGAGCGTCATGATCTAGGTGATGACCTCGTCAGTGTGCAGACCTTAGGTATGGAATCATTGCGAGTCCCATTGAAAAGTGTCAATACGAAGACTTGACTTTCATGTACCAACGTCAAGGGTACGGGGGTTGTTTAATTAGATGTGCCCAGCACATGATTGGCCAATCATTTCCTCACCAATCACAAAAATCATATACAACATTTAAGTATCAAAAATCAAGTAAGGCATTATGTCTTTGTTTATCAGTCCAATCGATAAAATGAAACCTTGCTGTGGCTCTAAGCCAAAAGAGAAATCATACACGTAGCATATATGACTCATTTATGCATAAGTAAGACATTATTTCATGTCATAAAAGTCATCTTTTGCACTCTAAGTGCAAGGTTGTTCAAAAACATAGTTTCAGAAAATAAAACATTACTCTTTTACACTTCGAGTGCAGGTTTGTTGAAAACAATGTCATTTCTCAAAATACGAAATAAAAACACCAGTTGCACTCTAATAGTAAAGATTTATTCAACAAAATATTATTTATTAAATACAAAAACATACTAGCATCTATTGGAGATTGAATTCTACTATGCATTACCTAGGTCCAAAATTCACTTACAAGTCATCATACATGTCTTAGAGTGATCTAATCCCATATGAGAAATATGGTTCCCTAACTTACCTCAAATAATATATACTCTCTCTTAATTTCAACAATCCTCGGTATGAGCTTCCTAATTCACGGCTCTCGAGCCTTTATACATAAAAAGACATACAATGAAATTACTATTTAAACATAAATTTCATATTTATATACCATCACGTTAGCTTCTCTTTTGCATTTTCTAAGGCATTTAATACCTTTAATCCAAGCTTACTCATTTCATAACATAATTAAGCACATCTTTATCCAAGCATATTTGGCTTTTACTTGTCAATCTAAACAACAATTCAAGTTCATTCTAAGTAAACACAAAAGTGTTTTCCAATGCATACCATTATAAAGCCTTAAATACTAAGTCAAGTTCATTTAGGCATTTTATCAAACACCTATTGTGCATGATTTTCAAATCACATTTTCAAGAATTTATCATAATAATTCATGCTCCCATCATATCATATAGTAACACTTCCAATTAATGACACATTCCACCACTCCATTCAAACCAATTTCCTTCATTTAAGCTACATTTTATCAATTGTACAACTCATTACATTAATCCACCTCTTCTCCATCATTTTGACCTAGCCTTAACCAACACACATTTTCTCCATTCTTCATCATCAATCCACATCATACATGTATAATTAACACTATAGGATTCATTTAGACCATCAATTTCAAAAGATATTCACAAATTCACAAACTTTCACCTAAAGGGGACAATTTTGGTTTTGACTTAAAGAACCCTCTCCATGACAGATTTAATTCATATAGAGAAGGGTCTAGAATATTGACCTTTATTTGACCAAAATATGGTGAAATTACCTTTCTGCCCTTAGGTTGTATGAAATTACCATTTTACCCTCCAAACTGTCCTAAATTTGCAATTAAGCCCAAAATTTGGGAATCACCAAAACTTTAATTTTTATTTTGGTCCTTGGACTTTTGAGAATTATAATTAAGCCTTTTAAATTTATAAAACTACACATTGGTCCTTCAAGAATTGAGAAATTATATTTAAGTCCTTTAACTTTTAACAATTTGCAAATAAGCCCTTATGTACATCAACTTTTCCAATTAAGCTTTCTAAGTGTTTAATAAGTCTATAAATCATGTATAATCACCTATAAGGCATTATAACACATTTACCTTAGCCTCCATAGTCATATCCATCCAATGGACTCAGTTTTCCATATTTAAAAGCTTATTTGTCAGAAATCTCCAAGATTTCACATACCGATGAACTCTATGTTCATGTAAGGGCATATAACATTATAAATCATTACATATATATCCAAAGGAATTAAATACATCTTTGAAATCATAAACAACCATATACATATCAATATACACTAGCATCTCTAAATACAGACCAATACAAAAGGGCTCAAAGAGTTCAGTGTTACATAAACTCATTTAACCAATCCTGGCTTTAACGTGTATCTTGAGACTAATATACCAAAGTTCTATATTATGGGATTTCAAGATTTTAAATCTCCATAGATAATAATGGTTCATAAATTCAGGACGGTAGACTGTAAGTTCGTTGTACTAAACTCCATAGTAATTAGCTATGGTCAAAACCAAGTAACCCATTCCTAAGTTATTGCTCTTGTTCTTTTGAGCATCAATAATTACGTTAAAGATGTAGTTGGTTCTGCAAGCTGGGATGCTATAATCTATGCACCATAATATGAAAAGTTCTTTCGTCGAACACTTGTTGGTTTTATTTTGTCAAAAACGGGTTGACACATGAATTTGTGAAACAACAAGTGTTTGTGGCTCCTAATGATGTTGTTGTGTGCATTTTTAGCATCAAAATGCTATAACCTAGTTAGTTCAATATAATAGGGGTTAACACGAAAATCATCGTGAAACCATAAATTTCAACAAAGTTTTATAATCATGTCTATAAGGTTGTCCCCGCAACCTAAACCATAATCCCCTTAGTTTTTTGGATTTGTACTAAAGGGATGTAAAAAATTCTAAGGTCAGTTCTTTGTAAACTAGGAATTGAAATTGAATGAACTGACCCCATTGACTTTTCCCTGTTAAACTTTCGACCTTGTCTCGTAATTCTAATCTATCTAAAGTTTCAAAATGAAAATACGTTGAAACTATAATTTGTTTATTGCGAAGAAAATAAAAACAAGTACCTTACTCATTTGAGAAGATCAGGAAAGGTGCTCAGTAATCAGTTACCATGCTCCTTTTCCCTCATCCCAAGACTTAGTTTCACCTGGGTAATTGATCGCACTTTATTGTTTGCTTAATGCACGACATACTGGCTTGTGAGAAGTTGGAAGAAACTAGAAGTTGGAAATTTAGCTTGTGAGAAATTAGAGTATTTAGAGGTTTAAAGCTTAGAGAGATAAAGTAACAGATGGAAGCGAGTGCAAAAGTGAAGTTAGGAATGAATATATAGGTGATTGGAGGGTAAAATGGTAAATTTTGATAATGACAGTAAAGTGTCTCATTTTTTACCCTATCGCAGGCCACAATCGTGGCCTGCACTTTTTCCACCAATGAATTTATTTTTTCCTTTTGTCATTCTCCACTTTCCAAAATCACTTACTAACTCTTTATGGGCCTTTCACCTCTCTTTATGTACTTCATCAATCATCAAATTCATGTCAAAGTCTTATGGACTCCCGATTTTATTTACAAATGAAATAACCTAACTATGGAATTCAAGCTATCTCGAAAAAAACTTAAGCGAAATAACATCCTATGAGTCCCCTCCTATTCAATGCTTCTTTTAACATCGGTAGCTTGATGCTCTTCTTTGCTCGTGGTGGTTCAAATGAATGGTGCAATGGTAATGCAGTCACTAATCTCACAATTTGCACAAGAGCTACCATGCTCTAGATTCTACCTTCCTTGTGATTCTCCTTCCTTCGTGTAACATCCCGTCCCCAAATGAAGGGTGAGGACCCGAAATATTGTACAAATGTGCTCAAGGAGAGACAAAGGAAATGCATTGGTTTTGCTCATGCATCTTATTAGCATACATGCATTTACATAATGA
>JANPWT010000008.1:33738106-33755595 GCA_024678245.1 Erythroxylum densum | reverse complement strand
ACCCACATGAGTGGATGGCTCAGATGCAAAGTGGACAGAGTAGGACAGGGGAAAATGGACAGAGAATCAGCCCTCGATATTTAGGCCTCTCATCATGATGAGCAGGAATGGCGTGGAAAAGTCCCTGCATCAGCTCTCCACAAATTAATTTGATAATTGGGGGAGCTCGATGGCATGTAATTAGATCATTTATAACTTCTAGTTTTTTAAAAATATTATTGATTTTATCTCTATTTTTATTTTTCCATTTTCATAATCATTAAAAATCGTTAAATTAATTTTTGTATTGTGACATAATCTTTAAAAAATAATTTACAATAACTAAATGTTAATCTAATTTATTATTACAATATAAGTTGTGATATAAATTTATTATTACTTATTTTTTGAAGATCAATTGTTGAATATAAATATATGTATATCATTGGTATTTATTATATAAAATATGTTTGTATTTAAAGCATAATATATTAGTTTTTATTAATTTCTTATTTTAACAATTTAATTTTTAATGTTATATATTGCTATATTTTTAAATAAAACTAATGGTATTAAGAAATGGTACATCAATAAAAAAGAATTTGTGATTTTTATATTTTCAATAAAACAATATATTTAGATATTAAATTACTGATTAAAATATATAATTTTTAGTAAATATATTTTTATCTTGTTGCTAATACTTTGATTCGCCCCGAGTTACTGTTAGTCACCAGTAGTTAGTGAGGATGCTTCTCACTTTCCTCGTCGGTAGTCATCGCACGCAATACAAACATATTGTTTTATGATCTGCTAGGTAGCACTAATGCCTGCTTTTCAATTGCCTTGAGCAATATTGTGGCATCTTCCACACCCTCAGGAACTGCCAGGAAAACACCGTTTTCAAATGATTATCGAATGCACGAGGTGCTCTACTCCTGCTTCACGCCTGCAGATACCATTTTGGTTAACAAATTACACTTGGTTCTCTCCATGTCGGTCACTAATAGTTAACTAGTCTTCCTCCTACTTTCCTTACCACACACACTGACACAGCAGTGCAGCACAGTAAAGAGAAACCAATAATAAATAATATATTCTTTTATGATCCGGCATCTAGCATTTAACGTTATATACGAGAGTCCAGATTTTTTGTCCAATTTTATGGTGTTTTGTTGTGTCCAATGAATTTCAGTTATTTATTTACGTGGGTTCCGTGTAAATAAACGCGGGTCCTGCATAAATGAATGGCTGAAATTTTATGGGACACAATAAGACACCATAAAATTGGACAAAAAGATGTACTATTTCCGAATGTCTTAAACATTATTATGGTATCTTCCACACCAGATAACCACTCAGAAAACCGCCAAGAACACACCATTTTCAAATGATTATCTAATCCAATCTTAGAGATTCCGTTGCACCACCAGGTACTCCAATCATGGTTAGTTCAGTCCTTTGACCTGACAATTCTGCTTCAGTTCATATTCACTGTTGTTGGAAAATGAAACTATAAAGGCTCTACTCTCTGTGATGCTTGCCACACCTTGCAAAACCCACCATGTGTCAACTCTCCAAGCTTCTTGTTTGAAGTCCTTTAGCTTCTATGTCTTGGTTCTCTCTCTTGAGAACAACATTTCATCGAAATCCCAGAAATCGAGATTGACAATTTCAAGCTCAGTCTCTGTAGCTAAACAAAGCCACACTATTAAAATAATCTCACGCAAAACAAGAACATGATGCTCTCCAAGGCTATCAAGAAGAAAATGTTGATGTTCTCTCATTGACCCTTCTCTAACATCCTCTTTAGCCCCCGAGATTTGTCCCTTTCGCGTTATGGAACGTATGATCACTGCCAGAACTACCACAACCAAAACAATTACTACCAAAGCTGTCAAACATCTAAAACTTCCCTCTCCAAAGCCTCTCCTTCTAGTTTGCTCTCACCACTCGCCCTCCAGACTCAATTTCTTCCACTTTTGGCTCTCAAACAAAAACACGTTCCAGTAGTGCTTCTTCTTGCTAGCTTAAAAACCAATGGTTGCCAACCGTTACAATTCTAACTCTTCGCTTGGGTGCGGCTATGACCATCACACTCTGGAGCCGTTGTCTAACAGTTCTGGATGTTCCATTGGATTTTTGCGAGGAGGGTCGTCTATTACATCGGAAGCTTTGGTCTTGGATAGTGAAAAGGGAGAGCTTGTGCGGACTCCGGCGAGAGTCGACAAGAAGGGGACGTCGGAGGCCAAGATTTTGTCAGCTTTGAAGAGTCACAGCGAAGCAGAGAGGAGGAGAAGGGAAAGAATCAACGCTCATCTCGCTACTCTTCGTGGTCTCGTGTCCTGCACTAAAAAGGTTATTGCAGCTTTTTGCTCTGTTCTTTTCCCTTACGAAACCAATCTACCGTAGCATGTTCAACCATTTACAAATGAATTCATACCACGAACTTGGTTGTTTTTCATAACACATGCGTTTAGATGCACTGGAAATGTTTTGGAAGAAAACTCATTAAAATAGCAGTGTAGTTATGGAATTCAGGGATATGCTAATGGCTTCATCAGTTTCTCAACATAATGAGTATGAAATGTTTAATTCTAATGCACAGAGAAGATTTAACTCCAAAATATTTCTCACTCCCACAGAAGTAAGTTTAGTGAGACGTACGATGACCAATTTCTTTGCTGGTCCGTTGAGCAGAAATCTGAGGGAAATTTTTCATTCAAGAACTCAATCCCAGTCCTACCATCACAAGGCCAGATTCATTCTTTGTTGGCAGTTATAGCTAGGCAAGATCTTTGATTTTCCAATTACAGGACAAAGTCGTTAGTATGTAACTACTCCCGACAGTTCAACTTTCACCTCCATTATCATGGAAGTTTAAGAACTAATGTGATTAAGGTTTACTAGGAATAGAGCAGTCCAAATTCTGTTTTGAGAATAGGAAGTTTAGTTGGATATTCGCTGTGGCGTTGTTTCTTCCCTTAATTAACTGGTCCATATAGATGAAGGATTTATATGTTGTAATTTTAGTCTGTGTAAATAAAAGCAGCTGAAACTGTGTGATTTTATGGCTTTGATAAGTTAGGATGAATATTGAATGGATTTTAAGTGGATCTCGCTTGTCTTGAATACTATTGAATGATTTGCAGATGGACAAAGCCACGTTGCTTGCTCAAGTCATTAGCCATGTGAAAGAACTCAAGAAGAATGTAAAGGAAGTCAGTATAGGACTGTTAATTCCAATGGTTGATGATGAGGTTAAAGTTGAGCGTTATGATGATTCCTGCGATGGAACATTGTGCTTCATGGCATCACTTTGCTGCGACTACAGACCTTCGATTCTGACTGAAATCAGACAAGCTATTGAGACTCTCCATTTGAAAATGATGAACGCAGAAATATCAACACTGTTCGACCGTCTGAAGGTCGAGTTCATTTTGAGCAGCTGCAGAAACAAGATTGTTGCTGATGATGCTGAGGCAAGACAGCTGCTGACAAAATCCATCTACCAGGCCTTAACTTCTGTTCTGGAGAAGGGCTTTGCCTCGCCAGAGTTTTCACCTAGAACAACACTTCCTAACAAGAGAAGCAGGATGTCTTTCTTTGATTCCTCTTCTTGAGATCTTAAAATTTTGATGTCTTTTGATGTAAACAATTGATGTGCCTATCTCCACTCTTGTGATACAAGTCACATTTTGCCTTGCAGCTGGCATGTGCTGTTAAGAAAGTCTTGTAAGACTTGCGATACAAAATCTCTTCTTAAGTACTGAGGTAGGTAGTAAGCCCTTGTCCTTACAGAATTTTGGCTCTACTTCTAATGTTCGAACAAACTACTGCTCTCTTGTATACATGTGTCCGTTGAAATCCATTGAGCTTTTAGTAGTACAAGTTCTTTTTAATTTTGTTTTCATCAATGTTTTTAAAACTAAACTGGACTAGTCGATTCGACTAAAAATAATCTGAACTAACCAGTTCTTCAGTTCGGTTTTATTTAATAACCTCCGTGTATAAAAACTAGCCGGTTTATTATAGAATTAGCTAGTTTTTCAATGAATCGATCTAACCGGTTAGTCAATATACGGATATTGTTGAAACATAAGCTTAACTTTTTCTTCTCTTACGAACCCAATCTTCTTGCGTTCCTCTTTTCACTTCTCCTAATTATTTTCTTCGTTTAAAGTTCTATTCTTTCTTGCTCAAATCAAAATCCCTTATGAAACTCGCACTAAATCTAGAATCCTCGTGAACATACAAAACAAAAAAGCCATTCTTGACAGAATCCAACAAATTGAAGTCTAATGACCAATTTGGGGACGCGGCGAAGTCTCACTCTCTAACTGGAGATGGAGCAAGTCTTGGGTATAAGGAAGTTATCATCTTTTCCTATTTTTTGGTTGTCTATTTTTGTGAAGGTGGAGAAAAGAACAAAAAAATTAGATGTTTCTTTTTTTGGTTTAGTTCCTCTGCAATGAGGAGTTATGTCCTCTAATGTATTCAATTAGTCTGAGATAACAAACTTATTGAAGCAACTTCGATCTCCTACTTCCTTTGCGACTAAGCACCATGATTGAAGGGATTATCTCTACATCCATCCCACGTTCCCCATGCTCCAGTTTAGGATTTGGTTTATTTCACTTTTGGTCACGAAATTTTATGTTCTAAACAAAACCTTTCTATTTGGGATTTGTTATTGTTATTGTATTTTCTCTTAAATTTGGCCTTTCTATTTTTTTTATCTTGAAGGAGTACTGCTCTTTTGAAATTTTGGTGTTGTTGCTGTTGATTGGATGTATAGAGGAGCACAAAATTTGAGATTTGATGAATGAGTTTTGGAGTGAAATAGTGATTTTAGTTGTCAAGCTTCTATAGAGCTCCAATTGTTCTTTGTTATTCAAGTTTCAATATGTTGAGAGATAACAAATAAAGAGATAAAGGCAAATGCTTCATAGAGATTTCTTCATTTGTACTTAATTGATTAATTAAATTTTTTTTTGTAATAGATAGAACTCTATTGCATTTCAATGTCTAATTTTGATAATTGTGTTATATATACTCTTTAAAGTATTGAATTTGTTGATTTAAAACACCAAAAATGAAAATATTTCGATGAGATAACATGACTATTTGCTAGAGCAAAGTTTAATAAATAAGTACCTGATGGCGTGGTGGTTGTTGTGGTGTTTAGGGGTGATGGTTGAAGTTTTGGGAAAATTGGAATTTCCCGAGTAGAAACGAACAGGCAAATTGTAAGGTGAATTCCGGACAAATGGCTTAGAATTTGGAGGTGATTCTTGAAACAAAATTGTATAATAGGATGTGGGCTACAACTTTGGTGAAGGAAGTTTGTTAATCGGATCAACGAGTGAAAAGTTATGAATTTTTAATTCGACTATGTTCTGAAAATCGTGGCTGCAGACTTAGACGACTTCATAGTGAATTTTTGGGCAAACGACTTAGTATTTTCGGGTGGTTCTTGAAGCTAAATTGAAGTTCAAGAAGTAAACTACAGCATTGATGAAGGAATTTTGTCGAAATGATAAGTAGAAAAAAAAAGATATGATTTTTCTTGTTTTGGACGTTTTGGATTAAGAATCTGGGCAGATTTTTGGAAAAGGATGCAAAGGGGCTGATGTGAAGAATTTGATTGAAATGGAAGATTAGATGAATAAAAGGGAATGATCAGGTGAATAAGGAAAGATAATTGAGTATTTTTGGACTACACACAAAACCCAATTGATAGTTTTTGGAAACTAACAAAACCCAAATAAAGATGATAACTTGCAAAAGCAAATCTCTCTCACAATTTTGAAGTTGAAAATCTGACTACCATGAGAGTTTTCACAATGCAATATAAAATGAAGTAAAAGCAAATGAAGGGTTATGAAGGAGAACCACATGTCGGTTTCTCTTCAGCCATTAAACAACAATAAAATGACATAATTAAGGAAACTAAGTAATTAAAATTGAGCTGGAACTTTAAGTCTCATAAGGGATAAATAAAACAAGATAAAGGCATTTATTCACCAAATATCTTCAACTGAAATTGAGTCATACTTGAGCTGAGATCTTGGGCTTCAAATATCATCAAAGAGTGCAACATAAGCTGGATTTTTCTACTAAAATAACATCAGGAGAATGGACTTCAAAAATCATGCATTTGTAAGTCCCAAAGGGCTTGAGCAAAACCTGTAGCTTTAGGCTCAAATTTGGCTCTTCCTCAAGCTCCTCTTCTCCAACCGAATCACTATCATCACTATCATTTGAACTTGTTGGACCAAGACCCATGTTAGAAATGTCTTCCATGGCACGCATTTGATGGACCTCCATCAGTGACTTTCATCGCCGGACATCCTGTGGCGCCAACTATGGTACGATTCGTCCTCTCGCTCTCTATTGTTCTTGATTCATTTTTTTATTGAATATTTATGAAATGGTATTTTGTTGTATTAAGGTTTGACAATGAAATTTGATATTCGCTCATTTATGCAACGATCTCAAGATCTTCAGTTCCCAAATTATATTATGCTTCAAGAAAAAAGTTTACCCTTAATTTATATGTCCTATTTGTTTCTCACTTTTTTTTCTTCATCCATAATCTAACTGAACCGTAAAATTAAATAATGGCGGTCATTAGTTAAATTCAAAAAAGAAAAAGAAAAGGTCATTTTTTGTTATTGAAAACGAGAATTGACTTGTAAGTGCACGTAGCATCTAAAAAAATCAGAACTTATCAATTGGTGAATTATAGAGTGTAATTAGTAGAAGAAAGTAAGGGAGGTTAGATGAAGAAAAAAGGGAGTTGCCAAGGATCACAGTATACTCAGGTGAAAATTTGTCATGTTTCCAAAATTCAATACCCCGACCCAAATTAAAATATTAATTTAATGAAAATTAACAGCAAAATCTAATAGAGATTGATTTTGATTTTTTCATGAAATAAATATAAAACCTTTTGATGAAAATTTTAAGATACATAAAATTTTACTAGAAATGAGGAAATCCAATGCAGGACTAGGTTGATATATTTCATTTAAAGATTCTTTCTGAAAAGAATCGGCGGATGGAGCTTATGGAGTCGGGACAAAAAATTAATTATGAGTGTGAGTAAAGTTTGCCGGTATACCAACAGACCCCACTATTTTCGTTTAGCTTACTCAAGCTCGTGGTTCATCTTTCTCTTCCGATCAAGTCAGCATAATCGACCCCACATTACTGCCATTCCATCTTTGTCATGTTTCCAACTTTGAGCTCCTCGAGTGAAAGATTAAAAACGGAACGTTTATATCCTCGTGGTTCTCAAATTGTCTGCTGAAGTTGAACCATAATATCATGGATGAACTTTCGTGGCCTAGTGAAGATGAGGTAACAGTAACGATTTCTATCTTTCGAATGTGGCTTTTTTGCTGATGGGTCTTCATGAGTTGCACCAAATCTGTTTCTTTCTTAAGTTTTTGGCCAATGCAACTAAATCTATGCGCAACTGCTTATATTCTACTGTTTGTCAATTCTTAGGTTCGTAGAGTTGGCCACTGATGACGGATTCAGTGGTTTATGATGTTGGTTATTGTTCATTGCCTAATCTATTACTTCTGAAACGCTGTTGATTTAATGGCTGACATTTATACAAAAGAAATCTTTTTATTCTTCTCTTCTTGTTACTGGAAAACGTAGTATGTTACCACAAACGGTTCAGTATGACAAAAGAAATATTCATGACAAAGTTATAGTCTTTCACCGTGATTACATTTTGCAGCTACATGAGATAAGGAACATAGTCTCTGCAATGTCTGGAAAAGATCCTGGAGAAGTTCAAATTGTTGTTTCCCCCTATCGAATTTGTCCATTGGGCGCTCATATTGATCATCAGGTTTGTTATACCCACATTTGGTCCTTACTACGCTTCGAGCCTAATCTCTAATAGTTTGTACCTCTCTTCCAGGGTGGAACTGTTACAGCTATGACCATTAATAAGGGAATACTTCTGGGCTTTGTTCCTTCTGGAGATTCTGAGGTAAAGATGAGATGGCCCTTTTTATCTTTTAAGTTCGGAGAACAGCATAAGGGCGTTGAGAAATTTGTTAATGCTTTGTGTTTTTATATGTCTATTACTGAAACTCGTAGGATGAGCAACTGCAAGTGATTTGTGGAAAATAACGGTTTTCTAATTGGCCTACAGTTCATGGTTGTCAAAATTTGACTTATCTGCATACATTTGGAATGTTGTTTAAACGTTTTCAAGCCTGTAATAAACAGGGGCTAGTTGTTCTTATGAATTAAGCTGAGAAGTTGTAATTATGCATTCACTTTAGAATCGTTTCTCATCTCAATCTTTTAGTTTCCCTCTAATATTAGTTTCCACTATGTGCTCCCCCAACTCCTTGAATAGGTTGTATTGCATTCAGGACAGTTTGGAGGAGAAGTTCGGTTCAGGTATGAATCTGATTCTTTCTTTCAGTTTGAGTATTTATTAAATTGTAAGCGAACAATATTTCTTTATGTCAGTTGCAGTAAAACCTTTTAGACTTGACTAAAATTAGCGTGCTCAATAGAATATCATTTGTTGACTTATAACAACTTGTTTTTGATGGATTTATTTAAATGCATATCACATGATCATTACGCATAACAGAGAGCATCACTTTCTTTATATTAAAAAATTTGTAATGACGAACCATTTAATATAAGATGAAAATTTCATTCATTATATAGCATTAATTTAGGCAAAATGATGATGTGTGTTTTCCCTATTAATCCCATCCCTCTATGTTACAATGGATTTGATCAAACTTAATCATTCCACTAACACAAAGTTTGATGTGGGAAATTTAATTTCATGTCTAAAATGTGTTTGAATGTTTGGAGTACATGCCATGTGGCCAAAATTTGTCGTGCATGCATTCCAATTGAAGAAATTAGGCCTCTTAGATGAGGGGTAATTTGCTTATTTTCTAAGTTTATGGTCTATTAGAAGGCATATTTGTCATAGGACAGAATTTACCATGCTAAAATCATTAAATTTGAACATCCATAAATAAGTTATGTATGGGCACAGTTCTGTGAAAGTAGTTATTGCTGTTCTTGATGCTTTTTAGTTCAGTTAACTGCAAAAAAAATCTTTACTAACTTGAACTTCAGATAAACTTATAGCTAGCAATTATAAACTTCCATCACTCACCCATCTAAAAGTATGAAATTGGGAAAACAAATTGTAGAATTTACACAATTGATATTTTGTTTTCTTGAATAAAAGTGAAGTTTGCAATCAAATATATAGTCAAAAAGGAAAATCTGAATATGATGAGAATATAATTTTGGATTTAAATCTTTCGGGTTTGTATTTATCAACTCTAAAAAACTTATGGGATAAACTCAGAAAACAAACCCTTTACCTAAAAAAAGGAAATCCAAAAAATTGTAAAAATAACAACTAAATCTATGTTCCTAAAAACTAGGAACAAATAATGTAAGATAATAAACACTCCCCCTTAAGCTACGTTGCAAATATCTTCCATGCTCAGCTTGAATTTAGATTATAAAATGTATTTCAATTCAAACTTTTAGTGAAAAAATTTACTGTTTGAAGTCCACTTGGGATGTATACCAGTTCCACTCTTCCTTTTTCGGTTTTCTCCTTGAGAAAATGTCTATATATCTCTACATGTTTGGTTTTGTTATGATGGACCAGATTCTTTGCAATACTTACAACACCTTATTAATTTTAGTAGTTTCTGAATTTGCATCTTCAGTTTATTGAAAAGCCTTTTTAATCACATTCCTTCACATAGACTGTGAGCCATATCCCAAAATTTTGCCTTTGCACTATTCGAAGCAACTAGATTTGTTTCTTGCTACTCCAAGTAACTAGATTTCCCAAATGTATGTGCAATGCCAGGTGATAGATCTTCGATTAGTATCAAGCCAACCCAATCCACAGTTGAATAAACTTGATTATCTAATTTAGTACCCTTTTTGAAGGATAATCCTTTCCCAAGTGTCATCTTAAGATATTCTATAATTTTGTATGATGCTTCAAGATGTTCTTCTTATTAATTGTTCATGAATTGACTAATCACACTAACAATAAAGCTGGTATCTGGCACTGATTCTCATCTAGTTCTGTTCACTAACATCAAATTTAATGGGGATAGTATCTTGGGCTGGTCCTAGTCAATTTGAATGTATCTATGCGACTAAGGTAAAATCAGGTACTTGATAGGAGAAAAGAAGGTTCCAATAAAAGAAGACCTCATGTATGCTACTTGGGATGCTGAAAACTCCGAGATAGTGATGTTGCTAATGAATTCCATGGAAGAGGATATCTGTTCCAACTATATGTATTATCCAATAGCTAATGTATTATGGGATTATATCACTCATATGTATTCAAATTTTGGAAATTAATCAATTAAACTAGGTGAAATTCGTCAAGAACAAGATAATGTCACCAAGTACTTCAATTCATTGAAAAAATTATGGCAAGATTTGAGTTTGTTTAATGACTATGAATATAAATCAACCAAGAATTGTAATCTTTATAGAATGATATTGGAGGATCGTTGTATCTACAATTCTTTGGCTGGTCTTATGTAAACTGATATGTACAAGAAAGTTGTTATATTGCTACTATATGTACTAGTATTCTACTTTGTATATATATAGCAATGATGAGTATATCAACTACTTATTGAGAGGTAGGAACATAAGAAACACACATTAGTCCACTTTCAAGTTGCCTATCAATTTCAATATGGCTAGTTTGACTATGAAGCACTAAGTTATGAGCAATTCAAACAGCAACTTTGTTATCACAATAAACTCTCATATAGTGCTACTTTGTGCCACAACATTTTTTCTTTTTCCTACTCCAAGTAACTAGATTTCCTACAACAAAATGTGCAATATCTAGATGTTGATCACTGATTTGCACATTACTAACCCAGTCAACATTAGTATGACTTTCACTTGAAAGTGATCATGTTTTTCAAGCATCTGACCATTTATTGGAGCTCCTTTTAGATACATGATATCCTATAGTAGCTTCAAAGTGTTCACGTCTTGGTGTATGCATGAAGTGGCTTAGTATGCTTATGAAAGAGGTGGGAAATTTGGTCTAGCTTGACCTAAAGTCAATGGGATTAAGGCACAGAAGATGTTTGTTGGAATGCTCCAGAGGCAAATTGATGCAAAAGAGTTTAGAGTTTATAAACGATATAAAAGAGGGCAAGTTAGTTAACCACAAGCTTTAATTTGATGAGATAAAGAATGAGAATTGAACTGTTAGCAAGGGCAACTTACTTTATGCTAAGTTTTCCTTATTAGATAGGGAATAAAATAATTTAGATATATTGTGCTAGTTTGTTTAGGGCTTAAATTTATTTAAGAATAAAGAATACTTATTAGGATAGAACACAATTTTGGATATTTAAGAACCCTTTCTTACCAAAATAAGGGTTCTAAGAATTATAAATGTGTGTACTCAATCCTTCAATAACAACATATCCTGAAATTTTTCTACAAACTTGAGTTTTCAATTAGAAGGTGTGACGCTTTCTTCTAATAGTGATTCTTAGACCCTAGTAGTGATTCCTAGTTTTGTACCCTTCATTGTTTGTGTTCTTCACTAAATTCTAGTAATTCTAACCTAAAGTTCCAACAACCAAAACCCTAAACAAAAATCATAGCCTAAATGTCCAGCAATGAAACCCTAAATGCTCAGCTGTACTAAATCTGAAATTTAAACATTTTAAGTTGAAATCCAGACTTGAAACTGGATATTCCAGCAGCCTAATATTAGCCATATTTTCAAATTTTGTGAGTTTAGCTACTAGTTAATATTTCTTCTATATGTCCTACATCTTAAACTTGAATGTTTCATTGGTTAAGTTACCAAATTAGGTTGAAAGTCATTTGTGGGCTTGCTGGGATAATTCTTTACACTTATACTCTATTTGGTTGAATCAACTAAATTCCTCAAGAGCTAAAGTTGTATTCCAGGACACCTATTTGATAGCATGTCCCATTGAAGTGCAGATTGACTCTGAAAAAATTCCTATGTGAAGTGTGCATAACCTATTTGATGAAAATTAGTAGAGATTGATTAAAAAACTAAGTTGCAATATAAGAGAGTAGAAGTCACTTATCTAAGTCAACTTAATCCCTGTGACACCACTTCTTCCTATTGGTGAATTCTTTGCTGAAGTTAGAAGGGAAGAAATTTGTTGGAATGTC
Organism: Erythroxylum densum; assembly: GCA_024678245.1. Taxonomy (NCBI): domain Eukaryota; kingdom Viridiplantae; phylum Streptophyta; class Magnoliopsida; order Malpighiales; family Erythroxylaceae; genus Erythroxylum; species Erythroxylum densum. Next base: position 33,743,385 of record JANPWT010000008.1, on the reverse strand, counting down.
ATGCTTCGTAAAAGGGGTGAAGCTTCAAGTATGGAAAATTCAGCCATGAATGCATTAGAATCAAGTGCAAACAAGGTGTTTAAACCTTAGTAGGCAGAAAAGCCTCGTGTATGGTTTGATCACTACAAGAAATCCTGCCATACCTAAGAAGAGACTTGTTGGAAGCTCCATGAGAACCTTGCAAATTGGAAGAGCCTCAAACCAAATGATAGGGCAACACATACATTTTGTCATACCAATGAAGTTGAATCAATTAATTTTCCGTAAGGAGCAAATAGATCATCGTAAATTGCTAAAAAACCAATTCCTAATCAAGTAAGTGGTTCTCTTGCACAAAATAGGTAGCAATCCTAATATTGTATCTTGTAGTAAAATTTCTGCTTTATGGATCATTAATTTAGGGGCATATGATTGATCACATGTCCTTATGCTCTTCTTTGTTTAAAATTTGATTATCCTATTTTGGAAGTGAAAGAGTTAAGATAATTGGTAAGAGTTTTCTCCCATTATAGCAAAAGGACAGATGAAAATTTGAAAAACTTTTAACTCTCTAATTTGTCCTTTTTGTTTTTAAACTCGCGTGCAATTGTTGTTTGTTAGCAATTTATTCAAAGACTCTAATTCTTATGTTGTCTTCTTTGAATCTCATTATTGAATTTTAGGACCAAAAATAGGCGAAGATGATTAGGAGTAGTAGAATAGTTAATGCTCTTTACTATTTTATTGAGGAACCCTAAAAATTAAAACAACTCAAGGTTATGGTAGTGTTACCAATTCAATTTCTATTGGCAAACAAATAATGCTTTGGCATTCTGCTATAACATCCTAGTTTTGCATATCTTAAAACATTTGTTTCCCAAGTTGTTTGAAAATTTAGATTGTTCTTCTTTTCAATTTGAAATATGCTATTTTTCTAAAAACTATCGACTTACTTATTTTTCAAAGCTTATCATGCCTCCAAACCATTTTACCTAATTCATAATGATGTATGAGGTCCTTCAAAGGTTACCATCATTATAGGTAAAGGATGATTTGTGACTTTTATAAATGATCATACCTGTCTTTGTAGAAAATCAATTTCAGTGTAAATTCAATATTTTTAGATTTAAATATGTGAAAAAGTACTGGGGAATTTATAAAAGATAAATGCATTTAAATCAATCTACTCATTGTGACACTCCTCAACAAAATGGTATTATTGAAAAAAAAACATTTATTGGATGTAGCTGAAGCTACAATGTTTTCTATGAATGTTTCAAAATATCTTTGAGGAGATGCCATATTTACAACTTCTTATTTAATTAAAAGAATGCCTATTTGAGTTCTAAAATATGTCACACCCCTATAAAATCTTGCAAATCTTTTTTGACTTGCACATACATTTTGATTTGTCTTTAAAAGTATTTGGATACACTGTATTTGTTCATATGCATAGTTAATTTAGATCTAAGCTTGATCATGAAGCTCAAAATGTGTTTCATAGGATATGCTTTAAATAAAAAATGCTACAAATGCTATAACTCTAAAATAAAATACAAGTATGGATGTCTCATTTAAACATGATCAACCATATGTTTCCAAAAATGCTTTTCAAGGGAGAATGAAAGAAAGGAAAACGATTTTATACCAAACCCTATTCTCTCTTCTCCATCTTATTTTCTTGAACAATTGCATAATCATCATGTTAAAAGTATGGAGGACAGAGGGAATTCTAGTCAAACTCTTTCAAATATAGATGACTTGTTAGCGGGGGGAGAAACACTACAATTGGAACAAGTTGTTCCTGCACACGAACCAGTTGTTTATACTCAGAGAAACAACTTGAAAAAACACTTTACCACAAAGCGAATCAAAATCTCTAAAAAGGTTCTCGCAAATAATTTAGGCAATTATCATCTTGTTCCTCAATCTCAATCACCAGCTCCTACACTAAATAATGAAACTACATATTTTGATTCTCCTATAGCCCTTAGAAGAGTAATTAAAAAATGTAACTAACATCCCATTTCCAAATATGTATCCTATGGTAACTTGTCCAGTGGTTATTGAGCATTTACTTCAAAGGTGGTTAATGTTTGTTCTTAGAACTATCAAGGAAGCATTATTCGATTCAAATTGGAAAATAGTGGTTACGAAAGTATTACAAATATGGACAAAATTCTCATTTACACTAATAATCTATAAACATGGGCACATATATACTAATTAGACAGGCCCACAAATGGGGTGTTAATCTCTATCAACTATTTACATTGCTAACCAGTATATATAGCTCATCAAAATCCCTCTAGATTAAGAATTAATCCCTAAAGTTTAGGGATTGCATCAAATGCTTTAAATCATAAGATTAATCACATTAAGCACATTATTTGACACTCTCCCTTAAATTGGTTAATTTGTACTTCCCATCCCTAACTTGCTAACAATGTCTCAAAACATAGTACTTGGCAGCCCCTTTTATGAGTATCTTTGCTACTATATCTGTAACAACTTCGATATATATTGAGTAGCTGTAGCAACTTCAATATATATTGAAAGTTATTTTCTACATATGCTGCAGACTCACAGGTTCTTATATAGAGCTAAGGTATATAGTTTTGGTAGTCTCCTAATTTAGGAAGACTCCTTATTTGGAAATATCCCTAATATAGCTAGATATTACAACTAAGGATAATCTCTAAGAATAATCCCTTAATTAGGGACTATCTACTGTTACGGGATTATCTACACTCCCCCTCAAGTTGGTGCAAAGATGTCTATCATGCCCAACTTGCTAATTTGCTCTTCAAAGGGTTGTCTGAACAGCCCCTTTGTGAAGACATCTGCTCTCTGTTCTTTAGTAGGAACAAATGGAATACATATGCTTCCATCTTCCATTTTTTCCTTGATAAAGTGCTTATCAACCTTTATATGCTTTGCCCTTTTGTGAAGTACTGGGTTGTGTGCAATATTAGTGGCTGCCTTATTGTCACAATACAACTTCATGGGAGGCTTAACTTCCATATGTAACTCAGACATAAGTCTTCAGAGCCAGAAGACTTCACACACTCCTTGAGCCATAGCCTTGTACTCAGTTTCTACACTACTCCTAGCTACTACATTTTGCTTTTTACTTCTCCATGTTACCATATTCCCCCCATAGATTGGTGCAGTAGCATGAAGCTGATCTTCTGTTAGTAATTGAGCCAGCATGGTCTACATCCGTATAGACTTCTATGCTTCTTTCTTCCTTCTTCTCAAAGAACAATCCCTTACTAGGACATCCCTTTAGATATTTCAAAATTCTGATAACAGCCTCCAAGTGTTCTTCATATGGTGAGTGCATAAGTTGGCTTTCTAAGTTCACTGCAAATAGATCTGGCCTGGTGTGAGATAAGTAAGTTAGTTTCCCAACAAGCCTCTGGTACCTTTCCTTGTTTATTGGAACGTCATTTTCGGGCTGTCCAAGTTTCTTTCCTGGTTCCACTGGTGTATCACAAGGTTTACAGCCACTTAGACCTGTCTCTTTTAATAAATCCAAAGTGTACTTTCTTTGAGTCACCACAATTCCCTTCTTGGATCGAGCTACTTCCATGCCAAGAAAATATCTAAGTTGCCCCAAGATTTTTACTTCAAATTCCTTCCCGAGCTGAGCTTGTAACTTCTCTATCTGCACAAGATCACTCCCAGTAATTATGATATCATCCACATACACTATTAGGACAACAATTTTACCTACCCCATTCCTTTTAGTAAACAAGGTATGATCTGATTAGCCTTGGAAATACCCTGACTTGTTACAAATTTGGTGAATATATCAAACCAGGCTCTTGGGACTGTTTTAGACCATACAGGGACCTTCTAAGTTTGCACACCTTGTCTCCAAAGCTTTTCTTGAACCCAGGAGGTGGCTCCATGTACACTTCCTCTTCCAAATCATCATTCAAGAAAGCATTTTTTACTTCTAGTTGGATTAGAGGCCAGTCTAAGCACGCAGCCACTGATAATAGGACCCTGACTGTGTTCAACTTTGCCACTGGAGCGAATGTCTCAGTATAGTCCACCCCAAATGCTTGAGTGTAACCCTTTGCCACCAATCAAGCTTTAAATTTTTCTATTGACCCATCAACATTTTATTTAAGGGTAAATATCCATCGACATCCAACCAACTTTTTTCCTTTCGGCAAATCTGTTCTCTTCCACATGCCATTCTTTTCTAGGGCCTTTAAATCTTCCAAAATTGCCTCGTTCCACTCAAGAATAGCTGGAGCATCATGTATATTGCTTGGAATTTCTGCACTGGTTAGTGTGGAAATAAAGGCAAAAAAAGTTGGAGACAAGTTTGCATTAGAGGCAAAGTTAGAAGTAGGGTATTGTGTGCATGATCTTTTCCCTTTTCTCGTTGCAATAGGAAGAAAAAATATCACCAAGGAGATCATTTGAGTTACCTGGTTGGGTACTAGTAATTTCAGTCTCGGATTGTAAGATGTTAGCACTTAGATTCGGAGATGATAATTGGGTTGTATCAAAGATTACTACCCTTGCTCCCTTGCTATATATTGCATCGTGAAGTGTTCTCTACTTTTCACTTCTTGCTTCCTTCTCAACCTTGTCTTCTTCCTGATTTTCTTTTTCCGCCCCCTGACCAGTAAGCTTTTCTATTGCTGGTCCTTCTAGGTTTAATATCTCAGTTTTTTCTCCACTAGACCTCTCATCTTCCTCACTAAAATACTCCCCCTTAAGATGAGTGTGACTATCATATGGTTTACCTTCAAAAAATGTAACATCCATAGAGGTAAATTTTTTTCGAGATGTTGGATCAAAACACTTATATCGCTTTTGGGTTCTAGAGTATCCAACAAAAATACATTTGATAGCTTTAGGATCTAGTTTGGATTTCTTGGGATCATGGATATAGACAATCACAATGCTTCCAAATATTTTTAGAGGGACAGGTCGGTTTTGTGTTAGGAAAGAAGGAAGAGAAGATTTGTAATGGGGTTTGGAATTTTAAGGTTTTGGAGGGAAGTCTATTGATCAAAAAATTGGCAGTGAGAATTGCTTCTCCCTATAGGTATTTCGGGACATTTGTTTGAAAGCTGATTGTTCTAGCTACCTCTAAAAGATGTCTGTTTTTGCGTTCAAAAATTCCATTCTGCTATGGGGTGTAATTGCTGGAGGTTTGGTGGATAATCCCTTTGCTATCTAGGAAATTTTTTAAGGCCAAGTTCACATACTCCTTCCCGTTGTCACTTCTTAACATTCTAATCTCCTTTTGAAATTGAGTTTTAACCATGTTA
>JANPWT010000008.1:33715594-33738006 GCA_024678245.1 Erythroxylum densum | reverse complement strand
AAATGTAACATCCATAGAGGTAAAAAAATTTCGGGATGTTGGATCAAAACACTTATATCCCTTTTGGGTTCTAGAGTATCCAACAAAAATGCATTTGATAGCTTTAGGATCTAGTTTGGATTTATTGGGATCATGGTTATAGACAAACACAGTGCTTCCAAATATTTTCAAAGGGACAGATGGGTTCAGTTTTGTGTTAGGAAAGAAGGAAGAGAAGATTTGCAACGGAGTTTGGAATTTTAAGTTTTTGGAGGAAAGTCTATTGATCAAAAAATTGACAGTGAGAACTACTTCTCCCTATAGGTATTTCGGGACATGTGTTTGAAAGCTGAGTGCTCTAGCTACCTCTAAAAGATTTCTATTTTTATGTTTAGAAATTCCATTCTGCTGTGGGGTGTAATTGCAGGAGGTTTGGTGGATAATCCCTTTGCTATCTAGGAAATTTTTTAAAGCCAAGTTCACATACTCCTTCCCATTGTCAATTCTTAACATTCTAATCTCCATTTGAAATTGAGTTTTAACCATGTTATAGAAAGATATTAATGTGGCACAAACTTCTGATTTATCTCTCAAAAGAAACACCCATGTGACCCTAGAGTAGTTATCAATAAAAGTGAGGAGCCACTGCTTTCCATTAGGTGTTTGAGTTCTAGAGGGACCCCATAAATCATTGTGTATTAATATAAATGGCTCTGGACATTGGCTGTTTTGAATGGGGTAATGACTCCTATGAAGTTTAGCTAATTCACAAATCACAACATTCACATTGAAAGCTGGCACTTTTATTGATAGATAAATCAGGTAACACACACTTTAGGTATTTTAAACTAGGATGTCCTAACCTATAATGCCACATCATTATTTCTTCCTCCTTCTTGTTGACAATAATGTGACAGCTCCCTACTTCATGTTCCTTGCCTTCTTCTTGCAAGATATATAAGTCTCCAGTAACCTTAGCAACCCCAATCATCCTCCCCGATTCCAAATCCTAAAAAATACAATGAGTCGACCAAAAATTAGCGTTGCAATTCATATCTTTGGTTAGCTTGCTAACAGAAACAAGGTTATATGAAAGATTGGGAATGTGAAGAACATTTTTTCAGTGTTAAGATATCTAAAATAGGGATTGTCCCTGTTCTTGCTACTAAAGCTAGGAAACCATCTGTAATTCGAATTTTCTGGTTCCCTGCACAAAGTGAGTAAGAGGGAAAAAAATTTGTAGCTACCAGTCATGTGATCGTTGGCTCCAGAGTCAACTATTCAAGAGTAGGAGGGTATTGAACAAACAAAGGCTTTTGGAAGGATTATACCTGATTGGACTACAGAATAAGAGGGTTTTTTGGAATTCTCAGCTGGAAGGAATGTGTACAGATGATCAAGCTGTTCCTTTGTGAAAGGAAAGGTCCTGGTTGAGCTGGAGGTTTCCTGGTCATGACTGGACTGGTTCCCAGCTTGCAAAGCTTTCCCGTCTTCTGCTCCACTAGCCCATTTTTTCTTCCAGTGTGCTGGTTTGCCATGTATCTTCTAGCAAGTATCTTTTGTATGCCACGGTTTTGCAAAAATCACACCAAGTTTTCTGGTTGTTTTTACCTTTCTCACCCTCGCTGTCACTATTCTTTGAGACAAATGTTGAACCTTTATTTTGGAAATCCATAGTGCCATTTTTTCCCAACATGACGCTCTTTCGAGATTTTGACTTCAAAGAAGACTTTTCGGATTGAGAGTAGTGGCCTTCACCCCAAAATCCGTTCCCTGACTTCATCCAATTCTGCCTTCAAGCCAATAAGAAAAATAAACACTCGTCCCCTGTCAACTTTCTCTCTATATTGGGTTGCATCTTTTGGATCTTTCCACTTTGTGTCCTCAAATACATCCAACTCCTGCCATATTATTGTCATCTCATTATAATATGCAGTCACATCTTGCTCAACCTGCTGCATCTTCCACATTTTTGAATTGAGTTCAAATAGCTGAGCATAGTTTTCCAGGTTTGAGTATGTTTCTTTGACTGCGTCCCATACATCTTTGGCTGTTGGGAGAAAATAAGGGGTCTTCCAGCCCTTGGTTCCGTGGAATTGATGAACCAGGCTATAACCATGGCATTCTCTAAGCACCACTGGTCGAAATTGGGGTCTTTTGACCTTGGAGTTTGGATTGCTCCTATTATGTACCCTATCTTTCCTTTTCCAGTAATCATGAAACGGGTTGATTGGGACCATTCTAGGTAGTTTCTTCCATTCAGCTTCTAGATTGAAATTTGTAGGGAATTTTCTAGTTGTATGCTAACTAAATCAGGTTGATTTCTTGATCCAAAGAAAGGGTAGAGCTGCTGGTGGTCTGGAGGGATGAAGATCGAGACCCCACCATTATAGCCTTGTAATTCATGGAAGAGGGCGAGGCTCTAATACTATGTAACAACTTTGATATATATTGAAAGTTCTTTTCTACATATGCTGTACACATAAAGCTAGGGTACATAGTTTTGGTGGTCTCCTAATTTAGGAAGACTCCTTATTTGGAAATATCCCTAATATAGCTAGATATTACAGCTAAGGATAATCTCTAAGAATAATCCCTTAGGGACTATCTACTATTACAGGATTAGCTACAATATCTTTTGTTGAAACAAATAAAGTGCAGATTAGGCCAAATTCTAGTTTCTCTTTAATTAACTGGCTATCAATGTCAATGTGTTTAATCCAACCATGTTAAATAGGGCTATGTCCAATACTGATTGCTAATTTGTTGTCAAAATGTACTCTTATTTGGCCTTCCCATTTTTCCCCATATCTTCAAGAACTATTTTTAGCCATAGTAACTCGCCTATTCCCAATGCCATCGACCTGAAATTAGATTTTGTAGTTGCTCTAGCTACCACATTTTTTATTCCTCCATGTTACAAGATTACCGCTTAAGATAGTACAATTGCGAGAGGATGACCTTCTGTCAACTAATGAACAAGCATAACCAATGTCAATATAAGCTTTTAAAGTCATACCTTTTCTTTTCTTGAACGAGATTCCTTCCTAGGGCTACCTTTCAAGTACTGTAAAATTCAATATACTGCCCTGAGATGCATCTCTTTAGGATTATGTATAAATTGGTTGACAATACTCATAGTAAATGCAATATCTAGTCTTGTATGTGCAAATGCTCATAACAAATGCAATTTCTAGTTTTGATAAGAACCTCCATCTATTATTCAATCATCTGGAGCATTTTGTAGTCTATAGTTAAACTTAATAGGTAAATCAACTGGGTTAAACCCCAAATTTCCTATCTCTTTTAATAAGTCAAATATGTATTTTTGTTGCAAAATAAAGATTCCTTGTTTGAAATGTGCCACTTAATTGCCCAGAAAGTATTGTAACTTCCCAAATTCCTTGATGTCAAATTCTCTCAGTAGACACCCTTTTAAAATTGTGCATCTCGTTTATATCATTACCTGTTACTATGATATCATCCACATATACCAATAATGCTATTGCTCTCCCTAACTTTTAGTGTCTTACAAAATATGGTCTCCTTGACTTTACTTATACCCCAAACTAGGCATTACTTTAGAGAATCTTCCTAACGAAGCTTTCAGTGGTTGCTTAAGTCCATAAAGGGCTTTCTTTGACTTGCATACCATTCCCTCGTTAGATTCAAAACTTGGAGGGACCCCCGTGTAAATTCTCTCTTCTAGATCACCATGAAGAAAAGTGTTTTTTACATCAAATTTTTGTAAGTTCCATCCACAATTGGCAGCCAATGATAATAACACCTATACTATCTTCATCTTGGCAACTAGAGTAGCTGCCTTAAGATAATCAATACCAGAGGTTTGAGTATACTTTTCGCAACAAGCCTCGCCTTGTATATTTCTACATAACTATCACATTTTTACTTCAAGGTGAAAATCCATCTACATCTAACTAGCTTCTTCTGTTTTGACAATTAAACCAACTCCCATTTTTTGTTTTTTCTTAGAGCTTTTATCTCCATTTTCATAGCATCCTCCTAGTTCTTGTTTCTTAACGCCTTGGATAAATTTCTCGGAAGAGGAATTGTATGAAGGTTGGCAAGAAAGACTTAATGACTTTGGGATAGGTTTTGGTAAGTCATGAATAGGTGTAGTGTATATTTTGTGTAGGTTTTTTTTCTAAGGGCAATTGGTAGGTCAATATCACTTGATTGGTTAGATTTGTCACCTACTTGAGAATGGTAGACATTTTCAATAGGTTTGGAAGCTATCTGAAAGGTTTGAATAGGTTTTGGAGGAGGAGATCATGTGTGCACAAGTTGAGGGATTTTTGTTTGCCTCCTAACATGCAATGGTGGAACTTGTTCTTCCTTATCCTTCATTGTTTCAGATGACTTAGGTGACTCAATAGATAGTTTGACTCAAAAGGAATAGATTTAATAGGCTGAATAAGAAAATCAAGAAAAATTAGGTCCTTTATTTTATTTTCACTTTACGTCTCTTTTGTTTTATTTTCATTTGAGGGCTCTCCTTAAAGATAAGAATACTGAGAAAAAGACTCGATTTCAGAAACTTGACTTCTGTTGAAATAAAATTTTTTCTAAGGAGGATGGAACGTTAATATCCCTTTTGTGTGGAAGAATACTCAGCAAAAATGCACCAAAGAGCACGTGGACCAATCTCAATATATTTAGTTCGTTCATGAAACATAAGATTAGAGACAATGTAAAGAGCAACTTATTTATTACTCTAAAACTTTACTGGTATTAAGGCTTTTAGATCAATTTTAGTTAAGAGCTAATATATTTATGTTATCTCACACACAAATTGTGCAATATCTCTATATTCAAATTTTGCAGTAATTAGGAAACAACACTTGTTTCTTACTTTTTCATTAGGCCAAATTTCCTCCAACAAAAACAAAACATCCGATGGTGGATTTCTGTTCAAACTTGGAACCTGCCCAATTTGCATATCAAACACTCGATGTTGAGTATGTCCATGATTTTCATATAGTTTCCTAATTTAAAAGCTCCCTTTAAATAACATAAAATATATTCTATAGTAGGCCAGTGTTGAACTGTTGGGGAAGATATGAATTGACTTACAATACAAACAGAATATGTGATATCAACCTTGCTTCATTTGAGTCTCCTGATGCTTTGCTTGCGCATCCAACATTTATTTATGCATTTCTTTTATTTGGTACTTCACATTTCCTCTATTCTCATAATATATTTCCCACGAGTTCCATCTGCCATTAGAGTTGATTTAAAAATAAAAACTAGATTGTGACAATATAATTGCTGCTTTGATACCAATTGATACACGAATTTGTGCTTAGATTTAGAAGATTCTAAAGAAAGAATAAGAAAGTGAAGAGGGAGAAAACCAAAATTTGCAATGATTTATATGGGTTTGGTAACAACTCGATATAACCCATGTAACTATTAAAACAAAAGTATTTAATGGTAGAAGAAAGAGACCTAGTCATTATGAGCCATCTGTTCTCCTTAACTATTGGACATACATATACTATTTACAATGTTTTATTTAAAACATTCAAAATAGATTGCCTATTGTCACCAAGTATAATGACTCGTAACATAATCTGCTTTTTAATGTAGGTCATTTTCAATCTTTGTCATTTCTATCTCCTCTTTAAGGATATCCAAGGAGCCTTGGTTTACTTCTAGCATATGTTATCTAGTCTACAAGAGGAGCAATGTTAAACCAACCATCTTATTATACCTTTTAGACTGGAAAACAATGCGGTTATGTAACATGATGGCCTTGTTTTTTAGAAATAGACTCTCTCGCTCTTTATACATTAACATTTGCTAGTCAGTCATTTATTGACTATAAGGAAAAAGATTAGGTATTTTCTTAGTTCTCTTTTTCTAATATATTAGGTATTTTCTTAGTTCTCTTTTTCTAATATATTCCTATGTACCTTGTGCTTGCTGGAAGAGGAGGCTTCTAACTTTATATACTTATACTTCCTTGTTTCTTTTAAAGATCATAGAATTTAAACCATTTGGTTCAATTCAAAAATTATTTCAGATGGGGCCAACATACATATTCCAAAAGATGGAAAAAAGAAGTGCTTTATTTCTAAAATTATTATTGTTTGAGAAAATTGGGATAAGATGAGCTCATTTTTTCTCTAGACAAAATAAATGAAGACAAAACACTTATGCTTCCCTATGATATTGATGTTTGCAATCCTCTATAGTTTGAATCTTCTTAAAGAAGCTCCAATGATTTGGTAATTAGTTAAATAAGTTATTTTCCAAACACTTTATCGTGTTATTTTATTAATTTATGAGTATGATATTATAATTCAAGATGAATTGTAATGACTTATCAATCATATTTTCGTACAATTTGTTCAATATTGAGAACTTGCATATTTAATTAATCATTAAAGTGCCAGGGCCTCTTTATTAAAATTCAAATTGTGGGCACTTACTAAATTCAATGGTGTGTAAGGTTTGGTGTAATTAATCTTAAATTTTTATTAGTTTCAACTTCCAATATGATTTTTTCCAGTGATTTTTTCTTTTTTTTCCCAGATTTTACATTAGTCACTTGCTTTTTCTTTAGCATATTTCAAATAACTTACTTTTATTTATTTCTCAAATAGTTTTGAAAAGGTTTTGGTTTCCATGTTTTTTCTATGTCAGTCTATCTCTCTTCTCCAACCTCAAGGCTTATATTTGTTTTTTCTTCGCATTTTCATGCTTCAAAGTTAAACGAGTTGTGTTTCCTACAGGCAAAAGAGATGGTGCAATTTCTTCCAAATTTTTAGTTTGTTTGAACAAATGGGAAAAGCAATTGTATTGTTATTTTTTTCAGTTAAATACAAGTAGAACCCTTGCCTTAAATTTCTTAAATGTCTCCTTATGGTGTTGGTTTGCTGGTAGGTCTTTAGGAAGTAATAAGTGAAATCTGTGCTTTCTTTTTTCTTTCCGCTAGTCAATGATTAACTGTAGATAAGTTTGATTGTGATAATCTAAAAGAACTAAGGTATGTACAGAATATTTCCTTGACTGATGTTCTCACATGGTTATCTTATGCTTTGACTGTAAAAAATCTAATTTACGTTCTTTCATAAGACACTGCACTACTAGTTGCTCAAGTAATGACTTGATAACAAAGAGTTTCCTTGTGAAATTGCAGTTGGATTTGTATTAGTTTGGAACATAGGTAAAATGTTTAACCACTGGCTTTGCAGTCTGCATGATATTCAACAACCAAGATCTATTGGGGAGAAGGACGAAAGCCATGAAAATGGACCCCTCAAAGTAAAGGAGTACTCTGAGTGGGGGAATTTTGCAAGAGGAGCTGTCTATGCACTAAAGAGTAGGGGGAACTCTCTTACTCAGGTTAGGGCATTTTGTTGTGTACTTTGTCAAAGTCTCCTACATTCAATGATAGAAGCGAGGAGTGGTAAAACAGGAGAAAAAAATGGGTGGTTGAGTTAGTAGAAGAGGATTTATTATCCCATTGTTAGTTCCAACTAGTTTGAGATTGTTCCTGAGTTTGCAAACTACGTTTATTGTAATCTAGTAGTCGTCCCAAATATGGTAGTTATTCTATTCTTTTTTCTTATTCATATGAATTTCGGCTGGTAACCATAGTAGGCAGTTAGCAGTAGTATTACATGATGTTGCCAGTAATCATTTATACGCATTATAAAATGCACGAAAAATAGTCTTATTATACATTGGATGTATGATTGGAGAAAATTTGAGTTTGATTTTTGTGTCTCCATCTCATGCTCTTTTATTCTCTCTTTATTAAACTATCTTCCACACATACTTTAAATCTTCTTGGAAGATAAGTGATAATGCATCTTGATAGGGAGTATTTGCCATTGTTTTATTGTAGATTATATGTTAATAGAAAAGGCTGCTAATTCAAAGATAGCAACCTATTAGCGTCAATTTTGTCATTTTCCCTTAATATAGGATGACCAGAACATATGCCAACTATTTGATAAACCGTAGAAGCTGTATATCAGGGCTGTGGGACTGTCAGTAATGTTAAGGTTTGCTAAGTAGGAAATCAAAGAATTAAGAAAAGGATAGGTTCAAGAATCGCTCCTAGGATCTAAGAATCATCATTACAAGAGTAGTAGTTCCCAAATTGAAAATTTTGAGTTCAGAGGATAATTCTTGCTTTCATTCTTTGACTGAAAACATTCAATCATAAGTCTACTGCCAACAAATATTTTCAAATATGGATTCTAACTCGAACAGTCCATAATCGCTAGTAAATCCTATGCTAAGTATAATAACTATAAAAAAAATCTAGTAATTTACGAGGTAGCCTTTCACGACATTTTCTAGAATACAAAACTGGATAGTATGAATATGAATACTTGTAAAAGGTAAATAATAAATAGACATGATTGATTGAATGAATGATTAGATCTCACAGATCTTTTGTTCATTAAGGATGCCTCAATTGTTGGGTGAGACACATTTATAGATATAATATTACAAATTGCATCTTAATTGGCAGTATAAGCTAAACCTAGCCATTATTCATGAGTTACTGATAACGTTATCATTAGAATTTAAGGAACTCATGATCAATATTTCAATCACTGCAGGGTATCACAGGATTCATATGTGGTTCGGAAGGTCTTGATAGTTCTGGTCTTAGTTCTTCTGCTGCTGTAAGTTTATTTCTTACATTCATTCTTGAACATGGATTGTTCTTTGTACCCCTTTTCCTGTTTTGTATTTTTGGGTGAGGATGAAAGCCTATAGAGAGATAAAGACAAAATCCAACTTGTAACAAATAGTAAAGTAATACAAAGGATTCTGGAACAGATGTACAAGGAGGTTCAGGCACAGATGTACACGACTGAGATTCATCACCAAACTCACTCCAATACTCCCCCTGAATCGAAGACTTGGGATAGAAGGAATCTGCCTAAAAAAAAGTGACATGGCAACTAACAAACAACCTTTTTGATATGGGATCATAACATTTATAACCTTTTTGTGTAGTAGAGCCACCCAAGAACACACATTTTTTGGCTCTAGGATCAAGTTTGTGTGTGAATAACTGTGAAGGTTAGTTTCAAGATGGGCAGTCGTATGAATTTCTTGAAATTTTTGAAGAGGTGATTTGAAAGAAAGGACACGATTAGGCATTCGATTAATAAGGTAGGTTGTAGTAAGGATAGCATCCTCCCAAAAAATTTTTGGAACATTGCTAGTAAACATCAAGGCCCTAGCTACTTTAAGAAGGTGTCTATTTTTCTGCTCAGCAATCCCATTCTGTTGAGGACTATTAACACAAGTACTTTTTTGGACAATTCCATGTTTTTGTTAGAATTTTTGAAGATTCTGATTAAAATATTCAGTACCATGATAGTTAAAATATCTGAAATTAAGCATCATTTTATCTTTTGATGAGTTGCAATTTAGTCAATTTGTTATTGGAAAGATCCTTGTTTGTTTCTATTTTTCAACTAAATTCAAAATTGATTTGTGATCAACGTACTCCTTCCATACTATTTCCTCTTCCCAATGTTAAGAGTGAGCACTTTTAGGCCTTATCTTTGTTCCATTTGAAGGGAGATTATAATTTTGTGATTTATCTTAACGAAACAATTAAGCTATTGGCGCAATTTCAGACTTCATACTTGAGTGATGTTTCATTTATCTTGTATTATATTCCAATATTTTGACATTTTTGACAGGTTGGAGTTGCTTATCTTTTGGCTTTTGAGTGGGCAAATAACTTAATTATAACATCTATGGAAAACATCGAGTATGATAGGTATGTTCTCTAGTATTTGAACCTATCAATGTGTGACTTATTGGTGTCTATATGTTGATAGAATATGATTGATCAATGACCAATTCTTTTGTTATATTTCTTTCAAACTGGTGGGAGAAAACTTGATGGCAAGATATGCATATACGAGTGCAATTATAAAAAAAAAGAACTACAGTTTTTGTTCTGTGGTATCAAAATTTAGCTAAATCAATCTAATTTGAAAGATTGATTTAGTTTGATGATGTAGGATGAGTAGAAGAAATATCAATTAATACCTAAAACTTACAAAAACTAGAAAATATGGGCTATTGATTATTGTTAAGCTGCCAAAAGTTTAGATTTTAGGTCTGGACTTCTGCTTGGGATGCTGGAATTTCGGATTTGGGTATAGCTAATTTAGGATAGAATTTTAGATTTTGATATAACTAGAATTTTAGGTTTGATATGCTTAGGTTTTGGTTGTTGAAATTTAGTGAGATAAACAAGTAATGGAGGGTATGAAGTACAAATCACTCCAAGGGTCTAAGAATAACTCTTAGAAGAAACTAGGACATCTTTTAGTTGAAAACTCATGTTTAAAAAAATAATTTGGGATCTTTTCATTGAAGGGCTGAATACACAAATCTACAAAAAAGTTTCTTGAGCCCTTATTCTAGTAGGAAATGATTCTTAACTAATTTAAATTTAATTCTAATAGAAATTCTATAACAATTAGGATAACATAATTACAACTAGGATAACATATCTAACTTATTGTTGATATTATACATAATTAGCTGATTCTTTATAGATAATTTGTTGATATTTGATTAATTAGTTGAGATTTTGTTAGTTAGAATAATAGATTCTTCCTAATTTAATGAGATAATATATTCCTTATACTATTCACAGAAATATAAGAGAGAATTACTTTGTCCTTTTTCTTCCTGATATTATAGCCATGGCTCTTCTACAATATTTTTTCTTTCTTCATTCAAATCAGTCCTAAGTGGACCATCGCTTAGAGATGACTAGCTAGTGGAGAAACCCTTCATCATCCAACGATGATTTTAAGCAGCTCGAGTGTGACTAATCCCGATGTTGTGATGGGAAACGTACAATTGACGACTCACAAGTTGAATGGCCAGAATTACCTTGAGTGGTTGCAAACAAAAAGTTGGCCACTGAGAGGAAAACTTAGATATTTGACAAGAGAGACAATAAGGTCGGCTTTGGATGATCGAAATATGGCAAACTTGATTGTAAACTGTGATCATTGTAAACTTTATTCACACATCCAGGAAACATGCTAGAAAATTCACGGGAACATAAAAAATTGGAAGAAAAAACAATTCGGAGACAATTGTACCCCCTAAGCCATCACTATTGAATCCGAGCTCGAAATGTCTTTTGGCATGCAACCTTTCATAGAGGAACAGATACAGTAAATCTGTAAAATTCTTCAGTTTCAAAATTTCTCAAGTCCAATTCCTACCTATTTTTTAGTTCAGAAAGGTAATTTTCTAGTTGGCTCTTGTTTTAGTGTCTGGATAATTGATTTTGGGCCAACAGATCATATGACTAGGTCCTCTAATTTGTTTTATTCATATAGTCCTCGTACAGGAAATCAAAGAGCAAAAATAGCAGATGGTTCTTACTCAACAATAGCTGGGAAAGGATCAATTGTTCAATCCTGTGATCATACACTCCACAATGCTCTTCATGTTCCTAAATTATCATGCAACTTGTTGTCAATCAGTAAAATATCTATTGGCCAAAATTGTCGAGCTAATTTTTCTTCATGTGATTGTCAATTCTAGGATTTGAACATGTGGAAGATGATTTGCAATGCTAAACAAGTTGGAAGTCTCTATTTCTTCAAAAATGGATATGACTCAAATAGGCAATCCCAAAAACTTATCTTAACTCTATTGCAATACTTCATGAGAATAAAATTATGTTATGGCATTTTAGACTTGGACATCCAACTTTGCATTATATAAGATATTTATTTCTGAAGTTTTTTTACAAATAAAGATTCATCTTCATTTCAGTGTGAAATTTGTCAAATTGCTAAACATCATCGAACATCTTTCCTAGCACAACCTTATAAGGCCACAAAACCCTTTGCTATAATCCATAGTGATATTTGGGGACCTTCAAGAATAAAAACAATAATTAGAAAAGGATGGTTTGTAACTTTTATTGATGACCACACTAGAATTACTTGGTTATTTTTACTCAATGAGAAGTCAAATGTTGAGAGGGTGTTTCAAAACTTATATAATATGATCCAAACACAGTTTCAAACTAGAATTCAAGTTTTTAGAAGTGATAATGTAAAAGAATAGTTCAACAAAGTTTTAAGGATTTTTTTTGTTGAAAAAAGTATTATTTATAAAAGCTCATGTATTGACACCCTACAACAAAATGGAATAACCGAAAGAAAAAATAACCATCTATTAGAAATTGCAAGATCTATAATGCTTTCAACTAATACTACTAAGTATTTATAGGGTGAGGCTATCCTATCAATTACATATTTGATCAACAGGATGCCTTCAAAAGCTTTAAAATTTCAAACACCTCTAAATTGTTTTACTAAATGTTTTCTTTCATCTCGATCATCACATAATCTCCCTCTTAAAGTATTTGGGTGCACTGCATTTGTTCATATTCATGACAACAGTTGGTTATCCTTCCACTAAAAAAGGTTACAAGTGCTTTGATCCAATAACCAAAAGGTTTTTTATTTCCATGGATGTCACCTTCTTTGAAGATAAACCTTTCTTTTTCTCTCAACTCATCTTTATGGGGAGACATATAGTGAAGATTTGTTTTTGACAAATGGTGTAGATATTTTCTATAATCTTCATTCAAACGTTGATGGTGTCTCAAATAATAAAAATAAGGATTCATCTTTGATGCCTTTACAAATTCAATCTCAAGAAAAGAATGAAATTGCAAGACAAGATGGAAATCATTCTAAAGGGAAGGTCTTTTTGAGAAAATATCCAAAATGACAGAAAAGCACAAACAACTTGCAACATGGTGAAGAGTCTAACCTAGAAACAAATCTGGAAATTGGAGACCAATCAGGTAAATCTCAATTTGAGTCTATTTCTATTGAGTCAGTGTCACTTGAACCAATATCTATTCTACAGTCGGATGAAGCCTTAAATTTACCCATTGCTCTTAGGAAAGGTTCTAGAGCTTGTACCAAATAACCTTTGTATAACTTCTTATCATGTCAAAGTCTATCTCCATCATTTCAAGCATTTACTTCTAAGTTATCTGATGTTTCCATTTGTAAGAATATATAGGGGGCTTTAAATATTCCTAAGTGGAGGGATGCAGTCTTGGAAAAGATGAGAGCTTTGGAAAAAAAATAGAATGTGGGAGGAAGTTAATCTTTTGAAAGGGAAAACATTGGTCAGATGTAAATGGGTGCTCACCATTCTGATGGATCACTTTAAATATATAAGTTGAGAGATATTCTTGGTGAATATTTGATTCCAATAAGTTAGCTAAATCAGATTGTGATAATATCATGTACAACTGTAATTAGCTAAATCAAATCAAGACCTTATCATGTATAGCTGTAAATTCCTAGAATAGAACTCTGTAATGTCTATGTATTACGCAGCAATGTAAAGTGAAAGCGGTGTAATACCTATTCCTCATAGGTTCTATTTTTTATATGGTATCAGAGCACCCTGAACAAGAATAAACCCTAGCTGCCATCCTTCTAAGACAGCTATGTCTGACACTGTTCTCATCTATTTCATACTTGCAATCCCTATTCTGGTCATGGAAAAACTTGTACAGTCTATGGGATCTTTTTCTCCTGTAGCTGGAAAAGGTTTGATTCACTTGTCTCCTAATATTTGTCTTAAATCAGTCCTTCATGTGCCTAAACTTAGGTGCAATCTTCTATCCATTAGTAAACTTACTCAGGAATCTAATTGTACTGTCACTTACCTTAATTCTCATTGCTTGTTTTAGGATTAGACTACGAGGAGGATGATTGGCAGGGCTAAACTTATAGATGGTCTCTACTACTTTGTTGAGGAAGACTCCAAGCATAAAGAAGCTCAATGCCTCAATAGTATCTGTTCTACCTCTGTTAAGGAACTAATTTTTCTTTGGCATGATAGATAGGCCATCCTAGCTTCTTGTGTCTCAATAAAATGATGCCTCATTTGTTTAAATGTGTTGATTGCTCAAAACTTCAGTGTGAACATTGCATTTTATCAAAAAATCATAAAATTTTGTATACCTCTAAAACATATTAGCCTTCTAAACCTTTTTATTTGATTCATAGTGATGTTTGGGGGCCTTAGCATGCTAAAACAATCTCTAATAAAAGATGGTTTGTGACCTTTATAGATGATCACATTAGACTTTGTTAGGTGTATCTGTTAAGAGAAAAATCTGAAGTTTCCCAAATATTTCAAACTTTTTATACTATGATTGAAGCACAGTTTCACTCAAAAATTAGCATTCTTTGTTCTAATAATGGTACTGAATATTTCAAAGCAAGTCTTGGCACTTTTTTGAAAGATGAAGGCGTTGTTCATCAAACAACTTGTGTTGACACATCTCAACAAAATGGAATTGTTGAGAGGAAAAATAAATGTTTACTTGAAATTTCCAGTGCCTTGATGTTTTGTATGAATGTTCCTAAATACTTATGGGGTGAGGCTATGTTAATTGCTTCTTACTGAATCAATAGAATGCCAAGCCGTGTTTTAAACTATGTTTCTTCTCTTGATGTGTTTCACAAATCATTTCCAAACAATCAGTTGTTTCCGCTCTACCTTTGAAAGTTTTTAGATGTATTGTTTTTGTGCATATATCTAAGGTCCATTCAAAACTTAATCCTTGAAACAAAGGAACACCTTTCATTAATCATTCTCTACAAATATATACAGTAGGAGGAAGAAATAATTAAGGGATTACATTAAAGAATATCTAGAAAAATCAGCCTAGAAATCTGGGAGTAAATAAATGGAAATCATTAAAAATTTGGAAATTAATTTTGGATCCCACTAATTTAGGCAATCCTAGTCAACTTTCCAACACTCCTCAAGCTGGTGAATGTAAATCAAACATTCCCAGCTTGCATACATTTGATTCAAAACCAGACTTAAGTAATGCTTTAGTGAGAATATTAGCTTCTTGTGATTCAGCTGTTACATAGGACAAACTGATCTTCCCACTTTCAATCTCTGTATTGATGAAATTTCTATCAATCCGAACATGCTTCATACGATAATGTTTTATAGGGTTATGAACAATTGCAATCGTTGATTTACTATTGCGATATAACTTCATAGGATGCTCCAATGGGAAATGTAAATCTGATAGCAATCTCTCTAGCCAAATTAACTCACAAATACCTTGTGCAATTGCCCTATATTCTGCTTCAGCACTACTTCTAGATACAACAGTTTGTTTCTTACTACACCATGTAACAAGATTTCCCCAAAACTTTGTACAATAGCCTGTAGTGGACTTAGCATCTTCAACCGACCTTGCCCAATCTGCATCTGCAAATCCTTCTATTTCTTGGATTTCACTCTTTTTGAATAGAAGACCCTTTCCAAGTGTTCCTTTCAAGTACCTAAGAATTTGATCTACTGCATCTCGGTGTCTCTCAATGGTCGCATGCATAAATTGACTGACCACACTAACACTATAGGCAATGTCGAGCCTAGTAAGTGATAGGTAGATCAATTTTCCCACCAAACGTTGATAGCTTTCTTTGTTTGTTGGAGGGTTATCTTCATAAACCTTATGCTTCCAATTCTTTCTAGTGGTGTGCTTGCAGGTAGACAACCTAATTTTCCTATTTCCTTTAATAGATCTAAGGTGTATTTTCTTTGAGAAATAATCCTTAGGATTTGTAAAATTTGTGAAGTCTTAAGGTTTCTTATAGGGGCAGTTGATCATACTCTATTCATAAAAACTTTTGCAGAACTGTGTATGTAGATGACATTATCCTCATTGGCGATGATTTTGAGAAAATTAAAATTCTTAAAAAGAATCTCTCTAAGGAGTTTGAAATCAAAGACACGGGGTATCTTAGATGCTTCCTAGGGATGGAAATTGCTAGATCTAAGAAGGGCATAGTAATCACCCAACGGAAGTATATCCTGGACCATCTAGAAGAAACTGGGATGAGCAGATGTAAACCATTAGATACTCCTATGGAATTCAACTCAAAGCTGGGTGAAGTTAAGGAAAGACTTCCAATAGATACAGGATGATATCAACAACTGGTAGGGAAGCTAACCTATTTATCTCATACCAGACCAGATATTTCCTTTGTTGTCAGTTTGGTAAGCTAATTTATGCATACTCCGTATGAAGAACACTTGGAAGCAATGTCCAGAATCTTAAGATACTTAAAAGGAACTCCAAGGAAAGGATTATTCTTCAAGAAGAGTGATCAAAAGAGTGTCGAAGTCCACACTGATGCAAATTGGGCAGGGTCTCTTATTGACAGAAGATCAACTTCTAGATATTGAGCATATTTGTAGGAAAATCTTTTAACCTGGAAGGGTAAAAAACAAAGTGTGGTTTCCAGAAGTTGTGCGGAGGCAAAATATAGGGCAATGGCTTAAGGAATTTATGAAATAATTTGGCTTAAAAGAGTAATGAAAGAACTTAAGAAACTAGTGGAGCACCTAATGAAGTTGTTTTGTGATAACAAAGTAGCTATTAGTATTGCCAACAATTCATTTCAATATGATCAAACGAAGCATGTGGAGATTGACAGACACTTCGTAAAAAAAAAACCTTGAAAGTGGACTCATTTGCGTACTACAACACAAGTTGCTGGTGTCTTCACGAAAGGGCTACTAAGAATTTTGAGTTCTATGTAAGCAAATTGGGCATGAACAATATCTATGCACCAACTTGAGAGGGAGTGTTGATATTATAGAAATAATCAACTAATTATCTTTAATTGATTCTCTATAGATAATTAGTTGAGATTTTATTTAGATTCTTCCTAATTTAATGAGGTAATTAGGGTTGTATTGTCCTATATATTCCTTGTACTATTCAGAGAAAGATTAAGAAAGAATTACTTTGTCCTCTTTCTTCACTTACTACTACTTCCTATCTAATAATGAATTTTAGCATAAACTAAATTTTAGCCTTCGTTGTCCTTGTTGTCAACTCAAATTTTAACTTTTTATTCCACCAAATTAAAGCTTGTAGTTAACTAATTTGTCTTCTTTTATTTCATTTATAAACTTTACTCTTTTTCATCAATTTTCCACAGCTAATTTGAAGTCGTCATCGATGTAAAATGTAACAAATACTGCTCATATAAATCTAGATTCAACTTTTGAAATTCATATTATAAAATTCAAGTGCTATCAAAAGTTGATATTCCTTTTCACTTGATAAGAAATCGTTGACACACACCAGCTCTTGTGGCTACAATTTATTTATCAAGAGCATCTTCTATCTCCTTTTTAAGATGAGGAATGTTTTGGGATTCTCATAACTACATCTATGATAATAGTTGAGTCTGCAACATTAAAGATAGGATTAATCTTCATATCACTTGGTAATTGTAAAACATAAGCACTACCACTTATGTTCTTGATAATCTTATAAGGTCTAACATTTCGTTAATGGAGTTTTTATATTTTCACTACATCTCATCAAAGATATCCCTCATGTATTTTGTAAAATCTTCAATTTCAACACTAACTCGTGATGTTTGTGGTAAAGGAACCAATGAATAGGCTTCCTCGGTTGAATTCTCGAAACTATCCCAAAAAGATTCTTACTAATGTTGTATACAAATTTTGTTATAGGTAGAATTAGGTCCCAATGATTCAGATTGTCTCCATCTAAATATCGTAACAAGTACCTCAAGCTTCTACTTACCACCCGCATTTATCCATCAGTTTGAGGATAGAAAGAACTTGAAAACTGAAGTTTAGTGTTTAGTGTTTTTTACATAGTTTTTCAAAAATAACTCACAAACTTCTCATCACGATTGGAGATGATGATTAAAGGTAATCTATGTAGACTTACAATCTCTTTGAAATAGACTTAGCAATGAGGATAACATCATAAGTCTTGGCCGTTGTATTTGTAGATTGTTTCATAACAAAACCACATAGCTTCTCTACCACATTGGCATCAAGAACATTCATATTGTTGCTTCTAGTAGTCAAATGCATTAGCTTGTCTTCGTTGCTGAACTTTGACTTTAAAATCACGCTCGAAACTTCCCCTTTCTTCATATCTTCATGTTGACTAGAGTTATTACCATAGTTATTAGAATTGAATGTTTCCTTGTATACATTTAGGAATTGATAGCTATAGTAATTGAGAGATTTCCATAGTTTTCTAAATAGTCCTAAGCCTTGTGTATATAAACCATAGATTTCTTTGTATAAATAATTTCAATTCACTAATAGAAACACTTTTAGTTCTCTCTAATTTATTTTCTTAATGGTATCAGAATCCTGTCTAATTTACGGGCCTATTCTTTCCTCTCCAATTTTTTTAGCTATTCTTCTCTGTTCTGAACAGCACTGTAGTTGAGTTTGTACTCACCCAAAAATCAAGGTTTTTTAATTTCTCCACCCACCCAGTTTACTTGAGAACCAACCAACGACCCTCTCTGTCGACATCACCAACACGCCACTATAGTTCGTTAGCCTCCACCACTCATGAGCTCCATACGCCACCTGCCGATCATTTTTTCACCTCGATTCTGGGTCCACCAATGTCGGTAGCCCTTGTACATCTACATTGTGGTGTCAGAACTCTGGTAGCCTGTCAGGAAACATGCTGGAAGCCTCTGTTTGTTTGTGAATTTTGTCTATTACTACTATTGGCATATTTTGTTTGTCATATGGATAGCGAAAAGGTATTTCTTTCGAGTTCTAATAATCCTTCACTTTAAATCCCCGTGAAACTTAATGGAACTAATTACCTTGCTTGGTCAAGATCTTGTTTGTTGTTCATTAAAGCTAGAGGATTACAGAGTTACATTAACGGTGACAGTAAGAGATTTTGATTATAATCAGTGGGAGTCCGAGAATTCACTTGTGATGTCTTGGCTCATCAATTCAATAAAACCGGAGATTGCTCGAACATACTTGTTACTTGACAAAACAACAAAAATATGGAGAGCTACTTCTCTGACATACTCTCAAATAGGTAATAAAGCCCAATTTTTTGATCTTCGTAATAAACTGGACGATACAAAATTCGGAGATATGACTATATCACAGTACTTTGCGGAGCTATGACGATTGTGGTAGTAATTGGATTATTATTAGGACTTTCAAGAAGAATGCTTAAAAGATGCCGTTGAATTCCAAAAAATGATAGAGGAGGATCGGGTGTTTGACTTTTTAATGTGTTTGACTCAGAATATGGTTATATACAAGGTACTATACATGGAAAAGATCCTTTCCCTTCAATACAAATTGCACCTTCTCTCTCTCAACAAGAAGAGAGTAAAAGAAATGTTATGCCACATACAATCATTGTTGAGAAAGCGGGGTTAGTGGCTAGTTCTACTGAGAAGCCAAAACCTGTAAATATCTCATCTATTAAGGAGCATTGCACTGTGATCATTGTGAAAAACCAAGGTACATCAAAGAAACCTTCTAGAAACTGCATGGGAGGCCAAATCAGAGATGTGGAAAATGATGTGGTTCACTGGTAAGGGGTCAAGCCCACTTGGCTGAAGGGAATGAAGCATATGAAGCTTCGTTAGCTGGAGCTTTATCCAATAAGGACCTTCAGAACTTAAGACATCTTCACTCAAAACTAGACTCTCCTTCCATAGTTGGTACATGAAATACTGCAAAATCAGGTATTGTGTATTCAAATTCTAAAGATAATCCTTGGATTATAGGCTCTGGAGCTAACAGACATATGATAATCTCTTAAAATTTCCTATGGGAGAAAAGGGGATAATGTTAGAATAGTAGATGGGTCTTTTACCTCCGTATCTAGTACAAGTTCTATTAACTGTACTCTCAATATCACCTTATCCTCAGTTCTTCACATATCTTGTTTTCCTTTTAAGCTTCTCTCTATTATTCCTATCACTAAAGGGCTCAATTGCAAAGTTGAATTGTTCACTGACTATTGCGTTCTTTAGGATCTCCACATATGGCAGAGGATTGGAATTGGTAGACTGCGGGATGCCTTATGTCTTGGAAGAAAATCACAAGATAGTTGCACTTCAAGCTTCTTTTAGGAATGATGTGATTAATAAGGAAATTCTATAGTGGCATAGGCGGTTAGGACATCCCTCGTTTTTTGTTCTAGAAAAATTATATCCAAGTTTGTTTAAAAGAACTTTTAATTCTTTGTTTTGTGAAGCATGTGAACTTGCTAAACACATTAGAAGTTCTTATCATTTATTTAATTTAATAATAAGAGTTTTGTTCCTTTTATGACAATTCACTCCGATTTTTGGGATTCTGTTCCAAATCCCTCTCTTTTTTGGCCACAGATGATTTGTGACCTTTGTTGATTGTTGCACAAGATTGACTTGGGTTTATTTGATGAAAGTCAAGAATAAAATTTTTTCATGCTTTCAATCTTTTCATAAAATGATTTGTACCCAACATGATACTAATGTTAAAATCCTAAGATCAGCAGGAAGGAATTTACAGGCAACATTCGAGAGGTGCCATTCTCTCTATAAACATTCTCATTCTTAGTACATTTTTCTTGTTCTTTCTACTCTCCTCTGCCAACTAAATATTCCCCTCCTCTGACACTCTTAACAAATGCCACCTCGACCTTCTAGAAACTTGCTAAAAGCAAACAAGTAATAAGGCAGAATTAACAAATAACAGCCCTCCCCACATATTGTCCTTTCTTTCTTCTTCAGTAGAAAAGCTTAACTGGAGGCTTATCACTTTCATTCATAAGAGAACTGAATAGATAGGATTAGATTCCCATTTGACCATAAATGTGTAAAATATGGATATTGTTACAAATGAGGCCCCGTTATCAACTTCGTGATGCTGTCATTAGTTAGCTCATTACAGCATGTTTGCCCTTGTCTTTGATGTTATATCACGATCTTTTGCAAATCAGTCGCTGCATTGTTAATGCCAATTCCAAATTTGGCGTGTAACATCCGTTACGTGTTTGTGATACGACACCTCCACCTCAACTTCTTAAGACTTATTTTAGGAGGTCAATCAGTAGTTGATTCTAACACATATTCAGTAGTCACATCCCATTATTTTAGCTATTCTGTTATTTTACCGATTGGCTTTATCTTTTATTGTTGTGTATCCTTAGGAATAGATTATGGGTTATCCTTAGGAATAGATTATGAGTTATCCTTAAGAGTAGATTTTGAGTTGTTAGGAGTCTAGCATTATAAATATCTGATAGTTAGAGCGAGCAGTAGGAGAAACTAATATCTTTGTTTTGGAGTTTAGTCCTCTCCATATAGACTGACTTAGGAGTTTAAGACTCTTGCTCTCAAATTTATCAATAAAATTCTATTATTCAATTACTTCTATTTTCCTTCTTTTTTGGTTCCTATCAATTTGGTATCAGAGCCATGGCTATCACTCGTTCATCCACCAATGACCCACCACCCTAAACCCACGATAATATACCGGAACCAGTATCTCAACAATTAGCTGCCATAGCCTCTCTTCTTGAGATATTTGACACCATAGTTGTTGATGTAGCTACGTTGAAAGCTCAAGTTGACAAGGGGAAGAAACCTGAAAGTAGTAATGATTGGCGAACAAGGGGAAGATTTCATTGGAACGATGAGACAAAGGACGTAGGAGAACAATACGGGGGTTATAGAAGTACCACACGTCCACCTTATACTAAGATAGAATTCCCAAAATTCGAAGGAGGAGACCATCGTGGTTGGATTTTGAAGGCTGAGGAATACTTTAGGTATTATCAAACACTTGAAGAATCGAAAGTTGACATAGCAGCTATGTATTTGGAAGGTGATGCACTTGATTTGTTCGCTTGGATCAATTCCGAGAGAACCATTTTGTATTGGGAGGAGTTAGTGAACGCACTTCAAGAACAATATGGTCCTGCTAAATTCCAGAATCCCGATGAATATCTCTGTGTTGTTCGTCAAACAGGTACAGTACAAGAATATTGTCAAGACTTTGCTAAACGTTCGGCTCGAGTCAAAAATTGGCCTGAACATTATCTCTTGGGAATTTTTCTTAATGGACTGCGAGATGAATTGAAATCTGATGTGAGAATCCACAAGCCCAGACCTGTCTATCGAGCTATGAGTTTGGCACTAGAGTTTGAACAAAAGACCAATCTTAAAAGTGGGCCAAAAGCAAATCAATGGTTCAACTCTAATAGGCCCAATACCTCACAGGCCCAAACTTTCAATTTGCCACGTGAAGGTCCATACACTAGCAACCAAACAGCACAAGATTCCACATTTGCTTCTGCTTCTGCTTCTTCTCGACCAGCGACGCTGCGCACTTGGGACCAGGAGAGACAACTGCGTATTTCGAAGGAGCTGCGTTTTCGTTGCAACGAGAAGTTCTCTCCTGGCCATCGCTGCAAGGCCGCGACCCTCAATCTCCTGCAAATGGCCGATGACGACAACGACAACGACAGCGACGGCGCACTAGCATAGGTTTTGGCTAAAAAC
>JANPWT010000008.1:33703661-33715494 GCA_024678245.1 Erythroxylum densum | reverse complement strand
TTCCGAGAGAACCATTTTGTATTGGGAGGAGTTAGTGAACGCGCTTCAAGAACAATATGGTCCTGCTAAATTCCAAAATCCCGACGAATATCTTTGTGTTGTTCATCAAACGGGTACAGTACAAGAATATCGTCAAGACTTTGCTGAACGTTCGGCTCGAGTCAAAAATTGGCCTGAACATTGTCTCTTGGGAATTTTCCTTAATGGGCTGCGAGATGAATTGAAATCTGATGTGAGAATCCACAAGCCCAGATCTGTCTATCGGGCTATGAGTTTGGCACTAGAGTTAAGACCAATCTTAAAAGTGGGCCAAAAGCAAATCAATTGGTCAACTCTAATAGGCCTAATACCTCACAAGCCCAAACTTCCAATTTGTCTCGTGAAGTTTCATTCACCAGCAACCTAACAACACAACGTTCCACATCTGCTTCTGCTTCTTCTCAACTAGCGACGCTACGCACTTGGGACCAGGAGAGACAACTGCGTATTTCGAAGGGGTTGTGTTTCCGTTGCAACGAGAAGTTCTCTCCTGGCTATCGCTGCAAGGCCGCGACCCTCAATCTCTTGGATATGGCCGATGACGACGGCAATGGTGCACCAGCAAAGGTTCTGGCTGAAAACGAAGCCGAAGGCAATGGAATAGGGGAATATGCAAAGATTTCCTTCTTTTCCCCTTGAGGACAAGGCGAATTTCCAAGAGGGATGCATTGATATGACACCTCCACCTTAACTTCTTAAGACTTATTTTAGGAGGAAATTTAGAAAAGCACATAAGGATCACATGGGCCAAGATTTAGTCAGTCAGTAGTTGATTCTAACACATATTCGGTAGTCACATCCCATTATTTTAGCTATTATATTATTTTACCGATTGGCTTTATCTTTTATTGTTGCGTATCCTTAGGAATAGATTATGGGTTATCCTTAGGAATAAATTATGAGTTATCCTTAGGAGTAGATTATGAGTTGTTAGGAGTCTAACATTATAAATATCTAATAGTTAGAGCAAGTGAGCAGTGGGAGAAATTAATTTCTTTGTTTTGGAGTTTAGTCCTCTCCATACGGACTGACTGAGGAGTTTAAGATTCTTGCTCTCAAATTTATCAATAAAATTCTATTATTCAATTACTTCTATTTTTCTTCTTTTCTGGTTCCTATTAGTTTGATGCCTGTCGTTCTTTAAAAAGCAGGAAAAGATGGTTGACAAGGCTTTACTGATTTATTTGCAGACTTATAGAAAATGAATATTTGGGTCTGAAAAATGGCATACTGGATCAGTCGGCAATACTCCTTTCACGCCATGGTTGCCTAACATGTATGAACTGCAAGGTAAATATTGGATTCTTTTCCATTTTCATATTGATAAACTAACAAATCCTTAATTCAGTCTCAATTATAAGGTTCAGATTTAATTTCTTTGTATTTTGCTGTCCTGCAAAGTTTGATTAATTTGTATGACTGATATTCCATAGATCAGATTTTCTTTGGTCCTTTTCAGGTTGGATAGAAGAATTATAGACACACTTCGTTTTTTTTTCCCTTTATTTTCTAGAATTTTGATGTATTACTTTATTCATCATTTTTTAGTTCTATTGTCTTTTAATCGTTCTGTTATTTAACATGATGCTACTGTCTACTTTGTTTGATACACTTATATTTTTCTTGTGTTTTTGGAATTATTTGTTATTTTAGACTAAAGAGCATAAGCTTGTACGCCCATTGAAGTTGCAGAAGTCCTACAAAATATTATTGGCATTCTCAGGCTTGAGAAAAGCTTTAACTAGTAACCCTGGATATAATCTTCGAGTGGCAGAATGTCGAGAGGCTGCAAGTGTACTTCTTAAGTATGGTTCATCCCTTCTTTAACTAGATGGTTCTGAAGTGTCTATACTTCAATTTTCTGCTTCCCATCATGGTTATACACACTTTTTGTTTAATTTTCTATACATGATGCTTGCATATTCTTTTATTATTAAGCTCGTATAGGTAAAAGGTGCAAGAACTTCTAAAATAAATGGTGCCAAAAGGGCATAAAGTTGTTCACATCTAAGGCCCTTTAAGTTTGACTAGACCATAATCCATTACAGGCCTACTTAAATATGCATAATTTTAACTTTGGATAATAGCATTTGGCAGAAAATAGATCTTGTGGTTTTTTGTTAATATTATCATGTCAAAATAATGATCTAATAGTCTTGAATTAGTTGAAAGCACCCAAAGCCAACAACACTAGTGAATGCGACCCATTACGATGATGGCATTAAGATATTTCTTCAATTATGGATTTGACATTTTAGAAAGAAAAAAAATTTTAGGCATTTTTAGGGTATACTTATTGCATTGTAAGTTACTGCTTCTGTCAGAAATGCTAATTTATGGTTTTCATAAAAGAAAGAAACAGCGAGGAGATTGGAATGTACTTATATAAGATAGAATAACCAAAGATGCAATTCATGTAATTCCTAGAATAGAACATTGGCATTCTTGCTTTTTGATTCATCCTACCTTTCATCCCTACCTATCCATCCATTTATCTATTTGAGGTTATGTTTGTGGGTGGATAAAATCACGATCCCCTTCTTTTTCTTGGACCTTCACCCTCACATTGTATAAAGACAAAAGAATTTCATCTACAAGCATATTATCTCTCTCATGGGTTTCTTTTAGAAAGATTTGTGGTTTTCTTCATCTTGTTCAGAATTTTCTAATTTCTTTTCTTGTCATATAGCTAAACTAGTAACTTTAGTGTTGTAAGAGAAAACTTTTGGAGAATATTTGCTATTAATTATACCAATATTAATATTGATAGTGTGTAAATATAGGAGATTGAATCAAGCCTTAATCAAGGGAATTAGTTAGGATGATTGATGTGTATAGTTATGCTTTCCTAATTTGTATTAGGACAAGTCATTTGGCCAAGACCTATGGTAGTACACTTGAGCAATAGGTGGGTTAGTGATTTTAGCAGGTTCAAAATTGAGTAGTCACTTGATATGCCAAAAGATCGTTTGCTTGCACTTTACTAGAGTAAATGGAAGACTACAAAAGAATGGAATGTACTAAAAAGAAGTAATTATGAACTTGAATTGTAAAAGTTATATACTATATTTTTTATAATAGTACAAGATGCATAGATTTATAGTTGTACAACTACCTATATAAGGAAAGAATCCTTGAAAAGAAAGGCACCTAAATAATGAAAGAATCCTATAAAATAAAGGTTAATTGACAATTATACGAGCTATTCTAGGAAATTAAATTGCAACTAAATCACCCTAATTCTAGCCCAGTTGATTACAATTAAACCATCATATATTCTAGGCTAATAATTAAGTGAATCTTGCAACACTTCCCCTCAAGTTGGCTTGAAGATGCCTTTCATAATTAGCTTGCTGACCAGAACTTCAAATTGACCTTGTATAGCTTTTGGTAAGTATGTCGACTATTTAACCTATAGTTGGTACTTAAGGAACACACATTAACCCAATTTTTATTCTCTTTGATAAAATTTTAATCAACCTCAAGTGTTTCGTTCTATCTTGTAAAATCTGGTTCTAAGCAATTGTGATGGCGACCTTGTTATCATGGTAGACCTTCAGGGGAGGTGTTACTAGGATCTTTAGGTCTTCTAGTGGTGTTTTTATTCCCATTTCCTTGCAAATTCCATGGGCAAGAGACCTAAACTCTACCTCACTTTTCTTTGAGCCACAACATTTTATTTTTTGCTCAGTTATGTAACAAGATTTTCTCCAATAAAGTTTCAGTAGCCCGAAGTTGATTGTCTATCAATGGTGCAACTAGCCCTGTCGACATTTGTATAGACTTGTATTTTTAAGTTGTTACATTTTTGAAACATAGGACCCTTTCCAAAAGATCCTTTGAGGTAATCTTAATATCCTATAAGCTGCATCAAAATGTCCTTATCCAGGTGAGTACATATATTGGTTAACCATACTCGCAGCAAAAATGATATGAGGATAGGTATTAGACAAGTAAGTTAATTTCCACACTGGACTTTAAAACTTCTCCCAATTAAACACATCTTCAGCTTTAAAAATATCAAGTTTCAAATTAGGATCTGGATGAGTATCAACAGCTTGAAAACCTAGCAAACCTGTTTTTGTAAGATTATTGTTTATCTTTGGACTTGGACCTCCTGTTCCTTGCATCTTCCTTTTTTTGTCCTAAATATCCAATCATTTCATTCTTTCTGCTTCTCTTTTTCTTTCCCAAAATTTTGTTGTTGCTTGAAACTATCGCTCTTCCACATTTTCCTTCTATTATAGGACGTGTGTTATTAGTCCCTTGTTGATACTGGACAACTTTGTAATGTAGTCTCATTTGCATGCGAGGGTATTAGCGGACAACTTTCTAAACTCTAGTTAGTCAACTTTTAATAAGAGGAAATTGGAAACAGTACCATGTGTGTGAAGTTCACACGCCATGAACATAATGCTCTTAACAATAGCATATTTGGAGATTCCAAACAGAAGGACATTTGAAGATTCCAAAAGGGCTGCACATTTGGTGTTATCAGTTCATTTCTTTTGGAGATTTTTGGTTTTAGACTTTTAGTTCATTTTCATTTGAAGTTTGCAGATAGTGGTCTTGTTTCCATAGCGACTAGTTAAATTATCAATAGTACAATGTGAGAACTTATATGACAAAT
The DNA here is from genome assembly GCA_024678245.1 of Erythroxylum densum. NCBI lineage: Eukaryota > Viridiplantae > Streptophyta > Magnoliopsida > Malpighiales > Erythroxylaceae > Erythroxylum > Erythroxylum densum. The sequence goes on along the minus strand of JANPWT010000008.1, from coordinate 33,710,825 downwards.
CTTCACCTTGCAATAGTCAATTTTTCTTTATGGCTAGTAGGCCTGCCTTGATCATAGTCTGATAAAAGTATAGCTCTTAATTATTTTCCTTTTTTTTCTATTAATCAATCAAAGAATTTATTGTAACATTTGTTTTTCTATTTTCTGTTATATCTAATCCATAGAACTTTGGGAAATGAGAAGATGGAGCCACTCCTGTGCAATGGCAAGTATCCTAAATTTATGCTTCTTTTTCTCTTTCTCCCCATTTTTCCTTTACTTTGCAAATGACCCCGTTGCACTTCTGATCAAACAGTTGAACCAGAGGTGTATAAAATATACAAGGTAACTAAATTTTCTTTATTTTCTATTTAAGTTCTCAACTTAGTGGAAAGGTATTTCGTCTTCTTTTTTCTTTGGTTGTTCCTAGAGCTAAATTTGTGATAAACTTAATTTCTTAAATTTTAAGAATTCATGCTCAGTATAATGTTGGAGTTTCATTTCCTTCATTAATTTGTAAAGGGTGAGCCAAAATCTAAATTTAGTTATTTCTTAGTTATTAATTTTTCCTTTATTGAGAAAGAAATTCAAGTACTTCTATTTTAATTTATTCTTATTAGTTTAGACTTTAAGTCTGCTGAAATCTTTGTTAGAGAAGTGTTCTATACCTATTTTAGTTATTTAGTTGGAATTCCTATTCCTTTTGGAGTAGGGTTTAGTAACTTTTGTTATGTATACATGTATGCATTTTAACTAACGAATAAGATAAATTGATTTTTTAAAGTATGGAACTTTATTCTTTATTCTTTTAAAAGTGATTCTTAGATATTAGGACTAATTTCTAAACTCTGTCAAAGAAGTTTATTGATGTGATTCTTATGTCTATCTTTTCCCAAGGAGTCGTTCTTATATCTATCTTTTCTATTAATTCTTCAATTTTATAAATTTCAGCCCTAAAATCCTAGATTCCAATACACTAAAAATTTCCATCAGCCCTAGGTTTTATAATATATATCTATTTTATTGAATTGAGGGAGAGCCTTGGACAACCGGTAAAAGTTGCTTTTTTGTGACCAGAAGATCACAGGTTCGAATCATAGAAACAACTTCTTTGCAAAAATACAAGGGTATGGTTGTGTTCATTGATGACCTTCCTTAGATTCCCACAAAACAAGAGGCTTTGTGCACTGATTACTTTGACTTGACTTATCTATTTTATCGAATTATTGGCATGTTTTTGATACACTATGTTTCGGAGGCACACTGACGAGACTTCTTTTTATTGGTTTTTCTAATTTTACTGTTATGAAATAATTTGTTGATAGTGAATTAGAGTGCAAAGTTATGTTAACAGAAATGAGAAGGAAACTAGAACAGAGAGAAAAGAAGAGAGATACGCAGAAGGAGAGAAAGGAAGGAAGAAGATACACAGAGAGATTTCTAGAAGAAGACAATATCCAATTTGTTATCATATATTCCACTATCTGTTACGATAACGTCTTAAATAGACGTAAGGGATGACTAGTATAGAGGCTGGTGTTTGATAACAATGGTGTGGGTTTATTTAACAACGGTTGTGATATTTTTATACGTAACATTTACATGTTCTTTTTCCCTTTCTGTTTGTACCCATATGGGTAGGCGTAACAAAATCACCCATTTGAGCACCCAGCCATGTGCGAGGATCTCATCTGTGAAATCAGTGAAGAATATTTCCTTCTCTCTCTCCCTCTCTGTTCTTTCTTTTATCTCTACCTTTTCTTTGAAATTCTTGGAAACTCGATCATCCTTGAGCTCTGAACTTTGGCAAGCTATCAGTCTTACATAAAAAATCTTGAAACCAAAATGCTTGAGGTATTTAAAGGAAAAGTAGTTTGTTGTTTCAATAGATACTATCATAAAAAAGAAAAAATGCGAAGAATGCCATTGTTCCATATTGCTTGCTGATAATTTTTCTAATTATCAAAAACAAAATTATAATTCCCTTATCAATTGTTATGATGAGCACCTTCTTTAACCTGCAACTTCATTATCAAGGACTCAGAAAAAATTGTTGAATCATTAGAGTACTTCTCTTTTATCTCTACCTTCCTCTAGATGATTAAGGAATGGTTATTTCACAAATAAGCATCTTAAATACTGGTCCCTGCTAGATCCTGCAAGAGGTTACATTTTCTCTTAAATACTAGTAACTATAATGACATCATAGCTACTCTTCCATCATAACTTTGAACAATGGGCCATTTGCTTAGTCAAATCCTACCAAAAAGCGTCGAATGATCATATTCTAAATTTGTCTCTTTTTCTTAGGAGTTGTCTCCATACCAGAAAAAATTATGTTTGCGCCCTACCAATTGTTGAATGTTGGGCAATTCTAGATTCCTCGAAAATTTCTCGTGTTAGGTAGAAGTCTTGAGATGGTTTATTTCCTTTGCTAAGCGTTTAACTTGGTAGCCAAAAAATATGAAGAAGCCAATATTGCTTTAACATACTAAACTCTGACGTCACATTTGAATTTCACATTAGGATTGTGATTGCATGTTTAGTACTTATATTCCTAACAGATATCAAATCATTGTGAAAGTGAGTTGCTAAGAAGTTCATTTCTTTAATCCTAAAATTAGAATTCCTGAAGAGATATGTTCGATGAAGATTCTCAATTGTTTCTCAGAAAAATAGCCGAAGTGGAATTAACGTTCTGTGTGTCCCAAATTTGACATAAATGTCTTCTACTTTTGTAACATTTTCCTCTGTTTCTCAGCTGAAGCAATGAGTGCTAATGCACTAGCTAAAGAAGACAAGGGAGTTGCTATTGTGTCATCACTCGAAGGATCATTCTATATTAACAATTCTGTAAAATACGGAATAAAATACTGGCAAAAGAATAAAGTTTGACAAGTATCAAGCAATAGAAACTTCTAGAGTTAAATTCAAACCACAAGGGCTTTAGAAACAATAGCTATATTATAGGATTCCTGGTGTAATTAATCCTAAAACAACACACAGACAAATGGATTAATGTGTCAAAGTACTAGTGATGAGATATTATGAGCCTAGTCCTGATATGATTGATTTCGCAAGTCCTCTCTCTTGTTAGTCTTTAAATTTGCACAAAATCAACATGTTTATGAGTTCTCATTCCTATGGTACCCTTTAATAGAACATCTCGAGTTTTTACTTCTCTAAGGGAAGAATACAAAAACATGGAAGATATTGAATAACATGATGAAAAGGCAGCAGCAGTTACTGGAAAATGATAAGTCAAGTGTTGGATTGGATATGCTCGGATATCTAGGATTAGCATGAAGATTGGAAGATAAGAAGGGTTTGTAACACTGGTGCATAATAAACATTAATTCCTCTATGCATAGTTGCATGCTAGACAAACTTTTCCTACTAGTTTTATGCAACAAATAGTTATAATGTTAGCATGTTTGTGATTAGTTTCTAATATTTGTATCTCCATTTCTGCAGGGGAATCTAGAGCCTAACATTGCCAAAAGGGCAGAACACTATTTCTCAGAGAATAAGCGAGTTATAGAAGGCATCATTCAATCAAATTGCAAGATCAATTAAATTCCAAACATGTTTATGCTTATATTTATACTCTGTTTATTGTTACATTACGTGATGATCATTCCAGGACTTGAAGCTTGGACCTCTGGTAACTTGGAAGAGTTTGGAAAGCTCATTTCAGCCTCTGGACAAAGTTCCATTGAGAACTATGAGTGCGGTATAGCATGATAACTTTAAGCACTGATTGGTGTCTCCGAAGAAATGATCTCTTTTTCTCTTTTTTCTTTTTCAAGGGAGAAGATTAAGGCTATTTAAATACTGAAATTCATATACTTGTTATTCTATATGCATCATGACATGCAGTATGAACAGCTATTAGGCTGGCTTCACAAGAAATAAATTCTTTCCTTGGTTGGTTGATTACTAGTACCTTAGTAATAAGACAATTATGGTTTTGCCCTTAAAATTGAAGACCCAATTTGAACAACTAACAAGAACCTTACCAACATATTTTTGGGATAAAATGTATGTTAATTAGTATTTTTATGACCAATTAGGGATATGTAAAAATGAGTTTCTTCATCAGTTGGTTGCTTCTAAGCAAGATATTGCACATCTTCAATTCAACATTTCATTTTCCTGATAACCTTCTTTGTGAATTAACATTTTCATTTTCAACAAACAACATGCCTCCAAAAGTTCTGGGTACTCTAGTTCCACATCTGAAGGTTATAACAATTTGTTTTTCTCTTGGCCAATACATTGTGGTGTTTTCCCTTAAAAATGTTGTTTTTTTTCCTCGGAAGCTTTTGCGTAATTGCTCTGCCGAATTGTAATTTCAATAAATTGCAGTGTTTCATGTATGGACTGGATATGATCAATGACAAGTTGCTTCTGAAAATGGATTTGATTTTGTTGTTTACTTACTCTTGATTGCTTATTTTGTAGTTATACTACATAATTACAGTCCTCTCTAATTACCCTAAATCTCTATTGTTTTTAAGGTTGTGATCCACTGATACAACTTTACAAGATTCTTCTGAGGGCTCCTGGTGTATATGGAGCAAGATTCAGTGGTGCAGGATTTAGAGGATGTTGTGTTGCATTTGTTGATGCTGATCTGGCAGCAGAAGCTGCTTCTTTTGTCAAGGAAGAGTATCAAAAGGCCCAGCCTGAATTGGCAAGTCAAATTAATCCAGATTCGTCAGTATTAGTATTGGAAGCAGGTGACTCTGCGCGTGTAATCTGACAGAGTACACTGATTGGTCATCCATCTCTTATTCCGTTACAAATGTGAGCAAATTGATTTGATCCCATCTTAAGAGAAGTTATTGACTGCAAACTGGTTATAGCAGATAACAGCAGTGGTATGCAATTCAAAGTGTCATGCTCTCCTTAATTTCCATTTAGAATTGGATATTCATCGTATATTTTAATCCAATTATTGGCCGCATCACAGGTTTTCACATAAAAAAAAGAGAGCTTCAGGAATGATTTTTAATGTTGTCCTCAAACAGTACATTGTTTCAAAGCTTTCTATTCTTCTCTGTATATTGTATGTTAAGGGTTGCTACTTGCATTACACTTGGTGTATCATTTTGTTAATGATTAAATTCTACACATATTTATGTACACACATTATCGTTTCGTTTGGATAAAAACATAACGAGTACTTGTTGGTCATATCTTCAGCTTGAGTAAAAGATTTTAAGTTAGGGAGACTTTTATCACTTCATGTACGCTGGGTTTGGCATCTCTTCAACTTTGAGAAAAATATTTAAAGTTGGGAGGCTTACTGCCACTTTCATGTACCCTAGCTCAGGCCCTTGGTTTACGGGTTGACTCTAGCTGTTAGTTATATTACTCATTATGATACACCGAAGGGCACACAGGAAAACTACGATAATCAACTAGCCAAAACAATACCTTTGAGAAGATTGTCGATTAATTAAAGTCAGATTGTAGACTACTACAATGTCTAGTATACTATTGTGAAACAACATGGGAATCTTGTGACTATCAGTAAGTTCCAAGTATGATAGTAGCCGAGGCTTCAAAGCCTTTCTTTTCACGGGCACAACACCAGATGATCTATCGTCTACAGAATCATGCATTTGACCTCAACTTTTCAAATTCTACTTCAGATGCTCTTTACATGCTTTTTAATCATTCTAATGATCATATTACTATCATCCAGATCTTAAAGCAACTACCAGCAATAGAGCTTGAAAAGCTGATGTCTACTGAATGGATCACCATTTACCAGAAGATGTTCCATGTGCCTCATCGACACTCTTTTCATACAACAACTCCTCTGATTCTAAAGACATTAAAAGATGGAACGGTGAAGTCCATCTATGTAAAACCCAATGAAGATCTATCTGGACCTTCTACATCCAAGACTGTATTTCTGATCCAGTTTGTATTTTCTCATACAGAAGGTAAATCTTGTTGGAACCCGATTTCGGAGCCCAACATTCGAAGTCATAATCATAAGACGTGTGCTTGTACACATTTCTTCAACTTCAGAATAAATTTTGGGAAACCTCGACTAGATGTCATAAAATGTGCTTGCATTTGTTATCATGTATGGTTATTCCAATTTATCCTCATTAGTTATCCTCGATTCATCTTCATATAATTTGTAAATCTATGCCTCTATTTTACTCCACTTTGAAAACCAACTCAATTGAAACTCTACAGATCTAAATATATTTAAATGCCAAAGCATGTTCAGTAAAATAACACAAGTTCATACTATTCCAACAAATTCTCTCACTTTCCTTCAATCAAACCTTTTTTTTTCTTTTTTTCTTCAATCAATTTGGAATGCTATCAATTGTTGTGGAGAGATAGCTTAAGGTGTCAGGAATCTATTGTCTTAAGGATCATTTGGTTAAGAAGTCGGATAAAAACAATTGGGCTGAAGGACTGTTTCGAGACAAATGACATAACTTTTTCTATAGAAATCAGATCACAGTGTTCTTTAGATAATTCGAAAGAAGATTTCAGGATCTGCAACTTTTATGCAGACCTTGAGGACTAATTCGGTTTTCTACAGGATCAAAAGTGGGATAAGATGATAGAATCGGATGAACCCAGATGAAAGGTCAAATGAATTGGGAAATTTGTCATAACTTTCTCTAGAGAACTCAGATTAAGGTGTTCTTTGGATGGTTCGAAAGATAATCTCAAGATCTACAACTTTTCTTCAAATCTTGAGGACTAATTCGATTATCTTTAGGATCAAAAGTGGGATAAGACGATAGGATTAGATGAACCCGGACTAAAGGTGAGACAAATTGAAAAAATTGTCATAACTTTCCCTAAAGAACTCATATTTAGGTGTTCTTTAGATGGTTCGAAAGATAATTTCAAGATCTACAACTTTTATGCAAACCTTGAGGACTAATTCAGTTATCTATAGGATCAAAAGTGGGATAAGATGATATGATTAGATGAACCCGGACCAAGGGTGAGATGAATTAGAAAAATTGTCATAACTTTCCATAGAGAACTCAAATTTAGGTGTTCTTTTGATGGTTCAAAAGATAATTTCAAGACCTACAATTTTTATGAAGACAATTAGGACTAATTCGGTTACGTATAGGATCAAAAGTGGGATAAGAAAATAGGATTAGATGAACCCGAATCAAGGGTGAGATAAAT
>JANPWT010000008.1:33682229-33692857 GCA_024678245.1 Erythroxylum densum | reverse complement strand
TCGGGAAGGTCCCGGCGACAAAAATTTTTGTTTTCCGCACCTGGTACATGTGATGTACCTCCCGGGATTTTCCTACACACTGTATCCTCTAGAAGTTTAGCTATAGCAAAGAAGTTATTGGAAGAGGGTTTCAACAACCCGGAACCTGAGGAAAGATCTTTCAATATTTGAGTTGGTGCCTTCAAACGTACAAGGACCTTTTTTGGGAATCTAGACATAGGGAACTTATTTACATTTACGGACTCTCATGTTGCATGAAATCCAAATAAATGATTATATCATTGTCATTTATTGATGGTATCTATACTAGTTAGGGGTAAGGCTGAGTACTATTATTGTCGTTATTGTTGTTGTTGTGTGTCTGTAAGAATTGTTTAACTTCTGATTAAAACCTTGTAGTATTGACCATATATGATTATATTGTATTGATACAATTTCCATAATTTTTATAAATAATTATTTTACTATTACTAAATATTAATGATTAACAGTACTTGTTAACTTAAATTTAAGATATTTTTATCCTATTAAATTTAAAAGTTTTGGTTCACAAATATTTTAATCTGCAAAATATATTTACTTTTTATATTTTAAATAATCTACTATATGTTTTTCAATAGTATGCTTTAAACATTGAAAAAAATTAACAACAAAAAATATGTTAACTACGATAGATTATAAAAATGTCATTACAAACAATCTTCCAAACATATATATTTAATATTTATTTTTTGCAATGAAATATAGAACCGTCGCCATATCCTACCATATAGCGACGAATAAAATAAATAGTTGACATAAGTGTAACAATCGGCGACATCAAGGAAGTGGTTGCCAAAGAGTGGCGACGAAAGACTCACCTCGTCGCTAATAGGTACTATTTTGCAACAGTTTATTTTTAACTTCACTTAATGTTACGATTATAAAGCTCTTCTCCGACGATGTAAGTGTTGCGTTGCTAATTGTTCCAACTATTCCCAACGTTCTTCCTTTATAGACGCTAATTACGTTGGGTTGCCCGACGTTACCTCAAGTCGTCTCGCAATACTTACGTTTAGACGACGAATAAGCACAAACGTCATTAAAAGCTGTTGCTATTATGACGTAATCGACCAATGGTCGTAAAATGTTTTCCCATTGCCAACGTCTTTTGTTTAACGTCATCAAATCATTTACTTTGCGCGACGACGACGACGAAGTGTAAATTCGTCGCAAAATGGTAGCTTTTGGTGACGTCTGCGTATTTGTCTCTAAAGATAACTTAGTCAATTCATCACTTTGTTGTAGTGACCCTTCGCCTATAAACATAAATGTAAGCCAAATTGGCATCAGATATGCAGCATAAGACATTAACCATTACATTGACCTTTTTAAAGATATAATTTGGGGACAAAATTATATTTCTGCAACAATTTCATCCATGGTCGTTGACGTAATTGAACAGTTCGTTCCCTATCCCCTACAGTTAGCTGTGAATAATAGATTGAAACCTTAGGACTGTAGGGCTCATATCGCTTCACAATATCGTTTGTTGGAATAGCATGTTCAAGTAGACGTCAGATCCTCCACCCAACGTACGCCTCCCCGTCAAACTTTACATTTTTTTCAGTAGGAAGACGGTACCTAACACCCTACATCGTCTTTCACGGATACATGGCAAAAACCAAACAGAACATGCGAAAATAATATTAAACTATAAACAGTTTGGTGAGAAGTGTGAACGTAACTCCAAAATCAGGTCACGAGTGTCACTACCAGACAAACTACTCTTCTTCATCGATGCAGAAACTTTACCCTCTCATTTCAGTTGCCGCCCTCTTCTTCCTCACTCTCATAATTCACAAAACTCAAGTAGCAGACACTCACACTTAGAAACCGCTTTCCGTTTTGGCCATTTTCTCCATAGAAATCAGTGCTCTTGATTTTAAGCAAGTTATCAACCTCTCATTATTCCTACCAACGCAACTATGTTCAACCATTCACCAGTGAAGCTGACTCTTCTCGTTTCTTATGTCCTCATCTATGCTCTTACCCTTCACTCATCTTCCATTTCTGTCTCTGCCCTCAAAATCGGTGTTCAAGCTGCAAATTCCACTATTTCTATTGTTCGTGTCGTTTCTACTTAAATACTTTTTATTCCTGTTTCTCAACCCAAGTAATTATTAACTAATGACTTTGGATTCATTTACTTTTGGTCTGATTTCCCAGGGTAAAGAATGCAGTAGCAAGTGTGAGTCAGAGTTCTGCTCAGGTATCCTTCTTCAAGTCCATGTTTACTTTTTTGTTTTTATATATATCTATATTAATTGTATGGTTAAAATGTGAGCATATACGTGAATGAATGGGTCATGACGAGCAGTGCCACCGTTTCTGAGATATGGAAAGTACTGTGGTCTGCTCTACAGTGGATGTCCTGGAGAGAAACCCTGTGATGGCCTCGACGCCTGTTGTATGAAGCACGATGCTTGCGTACAAGCTAAGAACAGTAAGTTCATTCATTTTCGCCACTTACCTAGATCCTTTTTTATTCTATTGCAATTACCACATATATGCTATCTAACAAGAATCTCTGAATTCTGATTTATAATTTGTTTTTTTCACGTCACATGTTTTACTATAGTCCAACTTTTCCAAGGATTCCGTCATTTTTATCCTTTTCTTTCTTCTAAGAAAGGACAATTGCCAATAAACAGGAGTCACAATTGCAACCGTTGACTTCCTATAAAACAAATCAATATGCAAGAAGATGACTTGTACCAGGAGGTGACCTATATGATTAACCATTCTATCTTATTATCACTCTAGCTACGCTGTAGTTTTCATGAGAAAAGATCATCTGTCCAATATTATTCTGTCTTATTCTATCTCATACAATCTCAACCATTTATTTTGCGAAATTCACGCAGGACTCATGTGAAACCCACATAAATAAATGGTTAAGATTCATTAAACACAATAAGATACCATAATATTGGACAGAGAATCTGGACTCAGTTTTCATTGCATTAGGTCTATACACTCTTTAACTTTGTAACAAATAAACATAATAAGAAACTCTTTTAGCTATTTTCAAAGTCTTCATATTCCATCGCTAAAACCTTAACCTTGGAAGTAAGATGTTGCAATTAATATAGCAGTTCAGCTGTATCCTACCTTGGTTAACTTCTACATATATATGTAAAATTAAAATTTCTCAAATAGACTACTATATAAATTTCGTCCACGATAGGACATGGACATCCTAAACTTTTGGTTTTTTCTACAGCATGGCATGTATTATGCGCATGGAATATCGAGTACACAGCTGCAAATGTCTTCTTCATTATCTTTTAAATACTTCTACCAAGTTAGGGGTTAATAGTCACCCTTCATCCACGACAATTTAATAGCCGTACCCATTTGACAAGATTATGAAACAACGCATTAATTAAAGTAGAAATTTTGGATTGTATGTACTGTGTGCGTGATGAAATTTTTGAGATGGTGATATGCAGATGACTATCTAAGCCAAGAGTGCAGCCAAAATCTGATAAATTGCATGACCAAGTTCAAGAACTCAGGAGGGAATTCATTCAAAGGAAACACATGCAAAGTCGATGTGGTTGTCGATGTCATCTCCATTGTCATGGAAGCCGCTTTGCTTGCCGGTAGATATCTCCACAAGCCCTAGTTATATGCAGATTTTCAACCTTCCTTCCTGCTCAACATAGCAAATTCAACAATCACAACAAGATAATCCGTATTGTTTTCTTTATCTCAACAATTACTGTTTACTACCTACCAAAAATCGTTACCTTATTTCACCTACGGTGGAAGAGGTGAATAAATTTCGTTATCGATCCACAATTTACTGTTTCGTTATAGGATGCATGGAAATGTAAATATACAAATATAGAAACACGGAAATTTAAAATGAAAACATCAACGCGTTAACCCATAAAATATAAAAAATAAAAATTGCTAAAAATGATCAATAAAATATATATACGTTACAATATATGCGATAGACAAAATATAATACTTTTATTATTGAAAATTTGACGGGCTTACAATCTTTATATAATACCCACCATTCTATTGCTACAATAAAATCAAGTAACATAGTTGAACCCATAAATGGTATTCCTTTTCTCAAAATGAGTATGAAACAAAGGTAAAGAGCATTTGATTCATTGCATCTAATCATGTCCACAAGAGAATCTATAGTTTAATACAATTTACATTCCCCCTGATGATGCAAATGATGTAATATATAAAAACTATACACAATACCTCAACCAAAAGCCTTCAAATGATGCAAAATAACCAGGTTAACACTACAAGCTTTGTTTGCATCACAACTATAGAATTCCTAACTAATACAAAATAACCTGTTTAGGTAACATCAATTGCATCCTAAGTTCATAATACTTGCAAAAGCATTAATATGCTCCCTCACATGATTCATGGACTAGAAGATGGATAGAGGAACCCAAGCATAAAGGACCTTTTTAAATGACTTGACAAAGCGAGCAAAACCTAAACTTTAGCAAGATCATTATAGAATAACATAACAGCCTTACCAACATCCATTTCAGATATGCCAATAGTAAGAAGTTCATTGATGAGCTCATGCGTCTTCTCATTAGTTATAGAATCAGATTTAGACTCTACAATCAAAGCACTTGTGATGTCATTTGTTTGTAAATAGACTCAAACTTAACAGTGAAATTGTCTAATCTTGAGTCAATAGTTTTCTAAAGTGTTGCTATTTTTTTTTAAAAAGTCCTTTTTTAGTGAGAGGTTTTTTTGTTTTTTGTTCCATGGGTGCTTGAAGCAATAGTTAAGGAACCTTGTGTATCAGAGACCACAACAGGTTCATCTTCACTATCCGATGAAGAACAAACTATCATATTCTTTAGCCTTGACACTTGTTTCAGCTATATCCTCAGTTTTGAGTCTCATGGCTCTATCTTTACCCCATATCATGTCCAGTTCAAACAAACATAAGAATTTAAAATTCCACATTCTAATTGCATTCTTGAGATTCTATAAAAAAATTACAGGAAGCACAAGATAAAAAAACTTCGTAACAACAAAATGTTATAACTATAAGAGAAGAAATTACTAAAATAAGAGCCCAATCAACTTTTGATTTAGATCTCCTTACCAAGCACCATTCATCAAACCATTGTTTCTCACAATTGATCTTATGCTCAACATCGTCCGACTAATAGCCACTTTGCATACATATTTCATAAATTGGATTATACTTGTTTATTAACCATTTAATCTTGAAGTCAATATGGGGATCGACTTCCTTATCGAAATTGTGAATCTTGCTCAACAACATCTTATACACTTCATCTATGTAATTGTTCTTAAATCCCCCGTCTACTTTCTATAAAGAATCACAAGCTAGTTCCTGCAAAAGTTGACCAAAGCTTCAACCTCATCATCCTTCCAATATTGCTTACTCTTTCCCCTCCCACGAGCAGCCATATCCATTCCTAATAAAAGTATAACAATGTAAGAGCCATCAAGGAAATAACATATAACAAAAATAACTTTGCTGAAAAGTCTAAATACAATGATGTAATCCAATAACTCACTTACATAGAGTCAACCAAACATAGATATTCACATGGGTGAATTTCAAAACTAATCCAATAACTCAATTATATATTGCTAATACTAAACAAACAAAGAAGTTCACCATTTAGGTACATTAATCAAAATAAAAATATTCAAGTGTTCTAATAAGAATATGAAACAAACATATCTTAAATTACTAATCCACATCATTGTCATTAGATTTAGATGTACATATATTATACATGTTAGTTACCATATTATTTTTTAATGTCAACCAGTTATCAGTTGGACTAATTTGTGTAATGTATTCCATTTTATCATCTTCATCACTCACATCTTCCTCACTCTCCTCTTCATCTTCAGTGATTGAATCTTGTGGATCAAAGCTCATGAACTTACCAATCAAGTTGTGTAGAAGGGAATAAGCCATTATAATGCGAACTTGCATTTGAATTGAGAAAAATGAAGGGGATGCGAAGATCTTCCATCTCCCTTTCAACAATCTAAAGCATCTCTCAATATCATTCCTTTCTTTGGAATGTTTCATATTGAAGTATTCATATATTTTCTCTAGTCAACGGCAATCAAATTCTTTGAGGTGATAGCATTTCCCTAGATATGGAGCAAGAAATCTATTTGCATTGCAATATCCGAAGTCAACCAAGTAATAACAACTTTCATAATTGAATAATAATTTATGGTTAAGCAGTATAACCTAAAGAGAAACCAAACTAGATATTGTAACATAAATTTACTTTGAGGGACTCGTAGACTATGAGGCCTTAAGATTACATCTCGAAGCACACGACCATCTTATACAAAGCCCTCTTAACTAGGCAATACATATACAAATCACATGTTTGGGCAACAAACACCTAAAATATTTGTTGAAATACATCCTTTTCTTGTGTGATATCGAGGCTTATCTTCATTAGGAGGTTTAATTTTAATTAATGTCCCATCTAAGGCTCACAAGTAACCCTACAAATTAAAAGAAAAGATGATTTAACACATAAAAGCTTTCGTATTAATGTTATAAGTTAATTACAATGTTTAATTACTTGAAAATATTTCCATCTCTCATCTTAACAATCTTGAGTAACAGGCTCCAACTTCTTGAACAAAATATGATGCAATCTCATAATTGCATAAAGAACTTGATGGAATTGTAGACTTATGGTTTCTTGACTACGGAGAAAAAGTAGGCTAATTGACCTACTCTTTTTATATTGAGACAAGGTGTGTATGAACATTGCTATAACCCCTTCTACAGATGTGTTTCTAGTGGTTTTAAACCATCGACATCTCTTACCACATCACACAATATGCTAAAGGTTGTTATATCCATTCAAAGTTCACTAATGTAGGCATCATCATAATCCATGGTCAATCTAAATATCCATCTTATTCTATCAATTCTTTTTTCTTCCTTTGTTTTAATTTCACATACCTTATCTTAAAGGTACAAACAAACAATAACATAATGGATGGAAAATAAGAAAACCATTATATTATTTGTTATTTGTTAAAGCATAAAAAGTTACTTTAGTTTGTGCCGTCATTCGCTGATAAGGGACAAACCATTTTGATCTACATTAAAAAATCTAGAAAGTAATTGTCCAACATATAGAATTTCTCATAAATGTAAACTTATAATCAAACATGAATTTTATTCTTTTTCCCTTTTTTGTAATAAGTAACCACTTACACATAATGGCACATCAAGACCATAAAAAAATAACACTAAACAATCAAACATTAAAAGAAAGCATCAACAGGTGTAGCACACACCAACTGTAGTAAAACAACAACATTCCAAAGACAAAACGCAACTTAAAGAGTTGGCCCTAGAAAATCGAAAGACACCTTATTGGCTAAGTTCAAATCCAAACTCAACCACAAATAAACCAAAAGGTGTATTCTAATTTAATAACTAAAATGTAAAACCTAAAAATATGGAAGCAACGCCTTCATACAAGATGGTAATCACACCATAAGAAAATGAAAAGAAAAGAAAAGAATAAAGTAAAAATAATGAGTTGAAGCAATTCAACCATGATGCCTTAAGATGGAAACCTAAGATACTCATAGAATAGAGAAAAAAACACAAGCAACACCACGATAACAACAATACTTCAATTCCATAAAGTAAAATAAGGTTCATGTCTAGATGCTAATGCTCGTTGGAAGGCTTGGATGGTCGGGGAGAGTGTATGGCCATTGTAATGGTTATTGCAAAAATATCTCTACATTACATAACACATTATAGAGACAAATAAGACCTTTCTTTATAGCATTGACATATAAATTTTTTATCTAACCAACATAAAAAGAACAAAATTGTAATATCAATTCCTCTACAATAGCATTTCATCAACAATTTGCATTACTCTCATGTGTATTTTCAGTGTAATCCATACATATATATCTTCTCATTAACACACTAATATGCATCCAACTATCACTAGCCACTTCTTTTCGTTTATATTTCACAAACTAAATAGTTTGTACTTACAAATTTTCTACTCCCTGAACTCTGTATTAGAAAAATAAAAAAAGATTCATCATTCAAAAACATGGAATCTTTACACAATTACATGCTTAAGATAGTTAGGTCACAGGTTCGCGATCATAATTATGAATAGAGAGGTAGGAATTAAGAGTATAGACACCTTGGAAGTCTGAGTGCTTGTAGTTCCTAATAAAACCAATAAATTGAAAGCGCTGGATCCCATATTCAATTTGAAAGTTTCTTCCTTTGGCACTCAATGCATCTTTTAAGAATTCCCTCAAATGATTTATTTTCATTTGGAAGCTTATGCTGCTTTTTAGGAAGATTGCATGCCCAATAGATATCGACTTTATGACAACACCTCCAAGTGATTTACACAAGCAAAGAGATAGAAAGTTTGAAGCTTTAAGAAGTGAAATTGAAGGACCAGACTAGAGCTTGCTTTAAGGTGAGATATTTTTGTAGCATGAAAATTGGAAGGAAGCTTTGTTTTGTTTGATTCGATGAGGTTAGACACAATTAAGAGATGCAAATGACAAAAGGAATCGAAGAATTAAATAGAAAAAAAGTGAAGAAAACAAACTCAAATTCAGAATCACACAAGAGGATAGAAACTAATCATTCTTTAAAGAGGATTCTAAAGCAAGAAAAGAAAACTGAGATGACCTAACACGTGGCTCTCTCAACGTAGCGAATGGTGTTCCATCCTTTTATGCAAGTTGTTTCTTTAGCGTCTGCAAATCCAATTGAAGGATCACAAAAATGGTTTTAATCGCAGAAACAAAGGGAGTGTGAGAAAAAAACCGCCAACAATGTGTGCCAAATGTATGGAGTAATGACTTCCAATCCTCTCGTAATCGATAGGTTTGGAGTAATGCTTGAAAAGCATGAATGAAAATACAAGTCATCCAATCATAATTCCTTAGCTAGTATCATTTGTTTATTCCTTATGCAATCTTCTTATCCCACTAATCAAACACCCCCTAAAACTTTACAGTTCAGTTATTAATAATAAGGCGCAAAAGACACTACAAGAAAAATGTAAATTAGCGACGAAAATTTAGCGACGGAAAAATTTTCGTCGATAATTAGCGACGGAAATATGCTTTCCGTCGCTAATATTGAGTGATTTAGCGACGGTACTAATATTCGTCGCTAAATTTGGAGGGAATTTGTTGCGGCTATTAGAATATAATATAATGTACATTTATCATTAATACTGACAACTGTAAAGTTAAAATAAACCATAAACGTGTATGGTTGATATTCTCCCCTGTACCAAATGCTGTTATTATAAGTGTATATATCACACCAAGCACGATTCGCGAGGTGTGTAGATTGTAGAACACTTACCTTTTTTTGTTATATTGCTTTTCTCTTTCTCAGCGAAAAGCATGCAGTTCAGCCCGAACACCACCACTAACTACTTGATTTAGCAGTGCTATGTAATGATTATCTTACAACAAATTGAAGAAATTATGTCATTAACATCCGATCTTTTATAGAAGCTTATAACATGTTACAATTAGATTAAATAAGGAATAGAAGACAGAAAAGAGGATCAATAAGAGGAAAAGACAACAAAAAAAGAGAGAGAGACACTTGTACTTTGTCCTACCTATTATGTAGCAATTTATTTATACATATTCACGTTAACTTCCTTACAATACCCACGTAACTTTGCATGAAATGTTTTAGATCTTAACTTCCACGTTAACTTCTTTGCATGGTTTCAGACCTCAACAACTTCCACTTTTAACTTCGTTGCATGATAACTTCCTCGCATGGCTTCAGATCTCAACTTCCACATTAACTTCCTTGCACGGTTACTTCTACAAAGGACACTTGTTGAAAATCTCATGCTTTTTGTTCTTCAAGCTAAGATCAAATGCCATGTCTCCATCTAAGTGTTATATCATGAAATTATCCCCATCATCGAAGAAGACCTTGTCCTCTAAGTCAAAGTGAGGATAAAGTTTTCGAAAAAGAGAGAGAGACTTTCATGAAGAATCAGCAGGACCATCCCAAGCAACGAGAAGGTTTGTGTGAAACCCAGCAATATAAAGTATCTGTCTCACGTCTACAATATCACAAGGATATCATAATCATCGACAAAGGAACAACTTGACGGGTGGGCTCTCCAATGCACTTCTCTAACAAACAGACATGAAAAATATAATGAATGCAAGCTTCAGGGGTAATTGCAGTTTGTAAGAGACTGAACCTATTTGTTTTAAGATCTGGAAGGGGCCAAAATATTGAAGACCTAGCTTTTGTGATTGACGCAATTGCACCAAATGTTGTTTATATGGTTAAAGTTTGACAAAGACCCTCTTCGATATTAAAAGAGACCTCAGTGTGCTGAGAATCAACAAAACGTTTGATACAGTCCTGAGAACGACTCAAATTAAACTTCAAACGCTTCAAAAATTCATCTCAAAGAGTAATTTGTTGTAGGACATCAACAAGAGTGAAATCAAATGGAGTCGCATGAACAATGGTTGGAGGGTTGCGACCGTAAATTATTTTGAACGGAGTCATG
>JANPWT010000008.1:33657933-33671867 GCA_024678245.1 Erythroxylum densum | reverse complement strand
TTTTTTCTCTTTAATATATATCTCTTTTGATTTTATCTTCTATATCTTGCATTCCATTCCTACAAAGACTTCAGAAGAATAAATTAGATGCATAATTTGCAAAGTTTGTAGAAAAGTTGATTACTTTGCAAATAAACTTATCTTTTATGGAGCATTGGAACATATACCCAAGTACGTGAAGTTCCTTAAAGATATGCCATCAAACAAGTGGATGAAAGCTACAATTCCATCATCACCAACTACATGCCTTCAAAATTCGAGGATATAGGGAGTTTTATGATACCTTATGTTTGTTTGAGATTTAAAGTTTGCTAAATGTTTATGCAACTTAAGTGCAAGTATTAATATTTTGCCTTTGTCAATTTCTGAGAAATTGGGACTCGACAATATGAAGCCAACTTCTATGTTGAATCAGTTGGTAAATTAATCGATCAAGAAACTATTTGGTATGGTGAATGATGTCATTGTGAAAGTGGATAAGTTCATTATTATGGTGGACTTCATGGTATTAGACTTTTAAGATGATTGGAATTGTCCACTAACTATTGGCAATCCTTTCATGAATACAGGAAGATCTTTGATTGGTGTTCATGATGGCAAAACTATCCTTCAAATTTTTGATGATCAAGTAGAGTTTAAGATGAAAAAATGTCTTAAAGAATCCAAAGGAAAGTAGCTCTTGTATGAAGATAGACATTATGGATGATTGTATTAAAAAGCAAGACGAGAGCTGCAATGAGGAAGATAGTTTTGAGGGTGCTGAAAT
The DNA here is from genome assembly GCA_024678245.1 of Erythroxylum densum. Taxonomy (NCBI): domain Eukaryota; kingdom Viridiplantae; phylum Streptophyta; class Magnoliopsida; order Malpighiales; family Erythroxylaceae; genus Erythroxylum; species Erythroxylum densum. The sequence continues at coordinate 33,671,101 of JANPWT010000008.1, read as the reverse complement.
TAAAGAAGAAGGAGAGGTGTTCAGTCTAATCAAGAGATCTTAGTGAGTGCAAAAGCAGCCATACTAGGACCCTCCATTGTAAAGCCACCAACTCTTGAGTTCAAGCCTTTACCTAAGCATCTTATTTGTACTTTTTTAGGTGAGGGCCAAACTTTACCCATCATTATTTCAAACTAGTTGGATGGGGAACAAGAGAGGAAGGATATAAGAGGAATAAGTCCTAATGTGGTAATGCATAGGATTAACCTCAAGGAAGAGAGTAAAGCAGTAAGGGAAATAGAACGAACGTTAAACCCTCATATGAAAGAAGTGGTCAAGAAAGAGGTTATAAAGTTGTTACATGTGGGTATCCTCTACTCGATTCTGAATAGTGAATGGGTCAACCCAATTTAAGTTGTACCTAAAAAAGGTATCAGCATATTTCTCCTTATTTTTTAGGATTGGCTATACATGATCAAATTTGAACTTTTTTTAAATTTTGAATCTTGAATGAGTAAATCTTTTGCTTTCTCAAACTGTAAGACAACAATATAACTTAAGTTAGATTTTTAGGGTATAAATCAAATGTATTTCAATTCACACAAAGAAAAAAAACAAATAAATAAACCACTTACAATATCTTGTTCAGAAGATTCAAGTTTTCAATTTGTCGAACACATCCTCTGATTTTTTCAATAGTTGTCATTATAGTTTGCCATCGAACTTGTAAAGATCTCCAAGGTCGAACAGTGGTGATATGATTCAACAACATTTGATGGTACTCAGTTGTGATCAAGACCAAAATTGAGCCATAGATTGATCTCTACCATTGACTGGATCTTGTGAAACATTAAGATATACATGACATAGGACTCGATCTTCTTTAACTAAATATGATGCAGTTTGAGAGGTATTTGATGAAGGTTTTACACCAAAATTTGAGCTTGCCATTTTTCAGATAGGTTTGAAAGAGTGTTCTAATTTAGGATTTCAAATAATGTTATATGAAATGAGGGATTCAATTTAGTAGAACAAATAAACTATTTATAGAGATGTTGTGAAAAAAATAAGAATACCAATGAACGCTTGAGATGAATGTAATCTAATCCAACAGCTAGGAAGAGATAGGGTTAGATTTTTTATAGAGATTCCTTATCTTGTCTTAGATATTGTGTGGATAGGATACAAATACTAATTAATGGTTGAGATGAATACAATCTAATCCAACGGTCGGGAAGAGATAGAGTTATAATTTTTTGTAAAGATTCCTTATCTTGTCTTGGATCTTGTGTGGATAGAATACGAATACTAATTAACGGTTGAGATGAATGCAATCTAATCCAACGATTGGGAAGAGATAGAGTTAGGTTTTTTGTAGAGATTCCATATCTTGTCTTGGATATTGTGTGGATAGGATACGAATACTAATTAACGGTTGAGATGAATGCAATCTAGTCCAACGGCTGGGAAGAGATAGAGTTAGATTTTTTACAGAGATTCCTTGTCTTATCTTAGATATTGTGTGGATAGGATACAAATACTAATTAACGGTTGAGATGAATGCAATCTAATCCAACGCTGGGAAGAGATAGAGTTAGATTTTTTACAGAGATTCCTTATCTTGTCTTGAATTATTTACTATATAAAGGAATGAATCATTAGCAAATTCTTCTTTGAAACTTTCACCATATTTGTCTACAACCGTGAGTACTAATGCTAGTACTTCTCATATATCATCCTCATCTTCATCCTCATCATCAGAGGATGAACTGGATCTTACTTCTGCAATATTAGCACAATACTAAGCGTTACTATTTGCATACACCAATAACAACCTTACAATGGATTACTATATGAATAATATAATGAACCAGCTAAAGCGCAAAGGTTCAATCTCTGGTCATAGAGTAATTTATCGTGATCATGCTGCAGCAGATCAAAGACTATGGGATGATTATTTTGCACAAAATCCAAGGTATATTGCAGCAATGTTTCATAGGCGATTTCGAATGAGTTGGAATTTATTCTTACAACTTGTCGGTGCTGTTAAAGGTCATGACGACTATTTTATGCAGCAGAAAGATGGATGTGGTAAACTAGGATTGTCTAGTTTACAAAAAGTAACAACATTTTGAATGTTGGCGTATGGTGTATCAGCTGATTCAACTGATGAATACATTAAAATAGGAGAATCAATTGCAATTGAAAGTACAAAAAAGTTTTATCGAGTCATTGTGGAGGTCTTTGGACAGATTTATCTAAGAGCACCAGATGCTAATGACGTTGCAAGACTACTTAAAATTAATGAAGAACGTGGTTTTTCAGGGATGCTAGGGAGCTTAGATTGCATGCATTAGACATGACAAAATTGCCCTAACGGCATGGACAAGACAATATAGTGGACATAGTGGAATCCTAACTATTATTCTTGAAGCTGTAGCGGATTATGATTTGTGGATATGGCATGCACATTTTGGTTTGCCATGGTCAAATAATGATATTAATGTTTTAGAGGCATCTCACTTGTTCGCAAACCTTACCAAAAGTATAGCACCTTTCGCTCATTATGTTATTCGAGGAAAAGTGTACGATACTATATATTATTTAGCTGATAGTATTTATCTAAAATGGTCTACCTTAGCACAAACCATTCATGATCCTCGAGGTCCAAAAAAGAAGTTATTTGCGAAGATACAAGAAGCATGTAAGAAGGATGTCGAGCCTACATTTAGAGTTTTCCAGTGACAATTTGCAATTATTAAAGGACCAACACGTTTTTGGAAAAAAAAAATCCACATTACATGATATTATGCCAGCATGCATTATAATGCACAATATGATCATTGAGAACGAATGTGATACTCAAGCGGCTATACAAGATTGGAGCAAATCACCAGCCCTGATATTAATATTAATAGAGACGATACATTTATATTTCAAGAATTCCTTAATAGACATAAGAAAACTAAAGATAAAGAAACTCATTATGAACTTCATAATGTATTGATTGAACATTTATGAGAATGATATAGTAATTCAAAGGATTAGAGGTTAAATGTGCAATAAAAATATTATATTTGTGTATGTTATTAATTTTTTGTTGTAATAATATTAATTATATTTGTTAAATAATATTAATTTAATATAAAGTATATATTAATTAATTAAGAATAATGATTTTATTTTAATTTTTATAAATAAATAAAAATTTGGTGTATAGTGGTTGGAGTAACATCAAATTTGGTGTAAAAAGATTATTGGAATATTCTTTTTACACCAAATTTGGTGTAAACTTTTAGTGGAATGGTTGGAGATGGCCTGAATTCTTTGGTGTTTTGGTGCCTTCGTTGGAGATGGCCTTAGTCACAATGTGGCCAAGTTTAGATTTGCTCTTCCCACACCTACTTCGGTATTGTGACTACCAATTCGGTAGCATATGAGCTGTAGGTTTGACTTGCTTCCACTTTTCTTTTACTCTTCCAATGTATAGCCTTTGCTTGATTTTCGTAATTGGCTACTTTTCGGTTGCCTGAAAATTTTACATTATACTTTTGGGTACCTCAAAGACATAATAATGTACTAACCCATAAAAACACTTAAAGACAAATAATTCATAAACTAACACAATTCTACCAAAAATACATACTAAACAATCGAATAAGCAGATAAATACATATCAAACTATACCCTTAAATACGATGCATTTCACATTTATCACTCACCTTGTCTTTCCTCTCCCTCTCTTTGCTCAATTTGATGTGTGCACCTACAACCTCTTTAGGAGAAAGGGGTTTCAAAGTACATGTCCTACTATACATTACAAAAGAGTACTTGTTAGTGTATCCATCTTTATTCGTGTGCCTATCAGACTCCCATGGACGCCCCAACAATATGTGACATGCACTCATAGATATAACATCACAAAGCACCTTATCTTGATACTTCCCAATAGACAAATGAATAAGTGCTTGGCATTTTACCTTTACCTCACCTCTATCATCTAACCGTTGCAACTTGTACGGATGAGGATGCCATGTAGTAGGTAGTGATAACCTAGTAATAAGATGCTTACTAACATAGTTAATACAACTACCTCCATCAATAATTACAAGGCATGCCTTATTCTTAACTAAACATCTCGTATGGAAGATATTAGTATGTTGCTCATCACTTGGCTTAGGTGAGATTTGTGTATTCAAGGCTTTGACTACCACCAATGCTTCATTAGACCCCTCAGCGTCAAATTCATCAGCAAAGTTGTCCCCCTCAACATCTTCTTCCTTGTTGCTTTGAGTTAATTCAGGCATATCATAACACTCATGATCACTAATGTACGTCCCATCTTCCAACAACATCTACACCTTTTGGTTTGGACATTATGATGCTATATGACCCTTACCTAGATACTTAAAACATGTGACAGGTTTTGGCTAAGTTTGAAGAACTAGCCTTAGACTTAGGGTTGGGTGGTTTCTCTTAACCCCATTATTTCCCTATTTATTTTGCTGCCAATGTACATTGTTAGGTCAAGCCTTTACGCTAAAAGAAGAAGTAGAAGCATTCTCCTTTATATGTCTCTCAGTAGTCATGGGTTTCTATAACAAATCATCCATATCAATGTACCCATACGTCTTAACTCTTTGGTGAATTGGTCGATTTAACCCTCTACGAAAATGGGCTAAAGTAGTCAAATCATCATCTTTAGTGCCATCTTTGATTTTCAATGCCTCTAACTTTTGAAAGTATTTAGCTACAGGTCAGCTGTCTTGCTTTAGTTCACATACCCTGTTATACAATTCACGAAAATAGGCATTTGGAACATACTTCTTCCTCATTATACCAGTTAGTTCATGCCAAGACGAAATAGAGGGCTCATAATTCCTTCTACATTCACTCATAAGGTTACTCCACCAAATAATGATATAATTTTGGGATTCAACAGCAACTATCTTAACTTTCTTTTCTTCAGAAAAATTATGGACATAAAAAATCCTTTCTACTTTCAATTCCCAATCTAAGTAAGCTTCAGAATCAAATTTGCCATAAAATTTAGGAATTTTCAACTTAATAGATCCCAAATTACCATAAACGTTTTTACCTAGTCCATAAGTGTGGCTGGAAGTTTCAATTTCTTCCTTGGTTTCTTCTTGATATCGATTATTCATAGAAGTTTTGGTAGCACTCATGTTGTTTATGGACTCCTTAATGTTTTTAATCTCAGCTCCTAACTCTGTCATTTATTTTACCAATGCCATCAACAAGTCATTGTTGTTGGACTCCATGGTGTCCTTTTTGGCGCAAGCTAAGTTAATTTCAAACTTGGCGCGTCTCCTTCTTGTTGCTTCGTCAGACATGATACCTGCAAAACAAAAATCTCATACCCTCTTTTGTTTATTTTCGAACCACCTCCCTCGTGTATAATCTAGAACTACTCTCAACCGAAATGCTTCACTCTTCAATAGACTTTTACAATTGGATGTAAAATAAAACCTCGACCTTCCTTCCTTAATATCTTCTTAAGTGTAATGAATAATAAATTCTAATTCTCACGCAAAGTAGCACAAAGAAAAGAAGTTAGGAGGTTAAAGAACAAGAATGGCTCAAGAATTTGCAACGATAATCTAGAACAAGAAAATAGATTATAATATGTCACAAATTGGCACAATTTTGGGCATAAGTATTTTGGTAATTTTTTGAGGAGTAAAAATATGCAATATGAGTATTAATCAAAAGATCTCGTTGAGTGCTATCAAATTGATGTATAACACATTCTCAAATTCCTCATAGTTAAAATGATATGGCAATTTTAGTGGAATGGTTGGAGATGGCCTGAATTCATTGCATCAAAACACCAAATTTGGTGTTTTGGTGTCTTCGTTGGAGATGGCCTTAGTCACAATGTGGCCAAGTTTAGATTTGCTCTTCCTACACCTACTTTGGTATTGTGACTACCAATTTGGCAGCATATGAGCTGCAGGTTTGACTTGCTTCCACTTTCTTTTACTCTTCCAATGTATAGCCTTTGCTTGATTTTCGTAATTGGGTACTTTTGGGTTGCCTGAAAATTTTACATTATACTGTCAACAGAGGAAAAGATAGTAATGGTGAAATTTATCTGCTTGTGTCATAGCTAGTATGGTTTAGTGCTGAATTGTCCCAATTCACTTCTTTTATCAATAAATGAAAAGTTTGGGAGAGGTTATGCATAGGGAACTTTGCTCCACTGATCATATCCATTTCATTTGTAAATACACTGCTGCCGGCTTTTTCACTTACATGAGATATGGATGCCTGTCTACATGGCATCATGATAAATGTCTCAAAACCTTCATAACTAGGTTTAAAACTTTAAAAAAGGCATGTCATCTCAATATATCCCTTGTTTTTGCCAAGAAATTTAGCTAAGGCATATCGGTCATAGACAAAACAAGAACCTAGACCAAGTAGAGATTTATTTGCTCCAATTCTTGTTTGTCTATGGCCATACCTTAGCTGAATTGCCTACTCTTCAACATGCCCAGTCTCTGTTTTTGCTTGCCAAGGCCACTTGTACCCTTTTTTGTTGTATGTTTAATCCTTATTACTTATTTGCGCATAGTGTTCAGTAAGTTTGGAATTTGATTGAAGATATATTGTTCGCTTTTTGTGGCTTGCTTGCTTGACTTCAATTCAATTTTGTTGATTTTCAGTGAGATTGAAAAGTAGTGGAATTGATCCAAATGATCATCCCATTAAGTCAGAGCTTGTATATTTTCATTCTCCTTTTCTTTTAGTTTAAAGTTTTTAACTTTACTTCTGGTTTGGTGTAGTTTAGATTGTTTTTGATTTTGGGTATTGGGATATTTTTGAAATTTTGGGTATCTACTGTTTTGGGACCTCTAAGTTAATACAGATAATGTTTTACTTCGTATTTCTTTCTTAGCTTTGGTTTTACCTCTTCAATAATACTTGCTTTTCTAACTTGCTTGTACAAGAAAGATTGAGCTTGTATCAAGACAACCTTGAGCGATATTCAAATAAACACACTCTTTATAGCAAAAGTGACTTAAAACGATGACTTAGTGAGTAAATAAAACAAAAAAATTGGTTGAAACATGTGGGTGGAGATCCTGTGCGGTCTTGTGGTTTACAAGTTGTTTCATTGCTTCTTCTATGACAACAATGACGTTCTGGAGGTCGAGTCCTTAGATACCAATGCTATTTTCAATGTTGCAAATCGGTATTCTTTTAATGTTTCAGGCAACTTTTCTTTTCTTTTTACTTCCCTATAATTTTATACATTTTTGCTTACTTGTGCTCTCAGTTATTTGGACTTGAAAAGCTTTATGGAGGTTTTAGTTCTGGAAGAACGTGACGGTTTAATGTGATTGTATCTACAGTTTTGGAAGAACGTGATGGTTGTATCTACAGTTCTGGAATAATATGATGCTTGTTTTGTCCACTGTATGATTTGATTGCATTTTAGTGAATGCTCATTTTTCAGATAGATGAGATTAAGAAGCAAACCTCGGTTCTTGAACATAGGGTGCTTGCTCTACCAGAAAGATACTTGTCTTATAAAGTTGTTCTTCCCAACCCAAGATTCTGGTATGTGTTTAAAGTTGGCTATCATTTTGGTGATTCTTAGCTTCCATGTGCACTTTGGATCTTTATATTGTTATTCCTTTTTTGCGTTTCCTTATTGGCATAACTTAGTAATTTAGTCAACATATCTGGCTTCGCAAGGTGATCAAGGCACCCATATGATCCTTTGCAAGAGGTGATAGAGAGCAGTTTAGATTTATGATCGTTCGGCTTAGGAGTCTGACTGTTAGGGATTTTGATTAGGAAATTATAGGGAACATTGGGTATTGAAACTAAGAAAACCTGCGGATACTATTTAGATATTAGGATGAATCTATCAAGTAGAACATGATGCATGAAAAGGAATTTTCAAGAATCTGCATTTGATGGTTTTGAACATGGCAAGAAATGGTTTTCTTTGACCTAATAATATCTCATGTTGAATAGAATCTCGTTCTCATCGTAACTGGATATCTGCTCACAGATTGCAGCTATCTGTCAAGAAGCTAGAATTTACTTTTGTATTTTGTAACCATAAAAGCGCATGCAATTTGCTTTTATAGTTGAATATGTTAAATGTTGAACTTTTTTTAAGTCCTTATTGACTATAGATTATATATAAATGTAGTTTTTCAGTCATTTATCTTTGAAAGTATGCACATGTACATATGGACGTTGCCTACATAACGACAAGAGTTTGTTTTACGTTAAATATTACTGGCAACGAACGAATAAATTGTTGCTTTTATTTGTACAAATTGTTACCAAAAAAAATTCACTTTGTTGCCTAAAAAAACTTAAAGTGTTGCAATATCTATTTAATATTGTTGCTATAGTTTGAAACTAATGTGTTGCCTTAGTTAAAACTTAAAGCAACATTTTTTATTTTATTGGCTAATCAAAAATTTTTGTTGCCTTATAATTATTACAGTTCTACTTCCTGTAACGATTTAAATTCTATTGTCTTAATAAAAAAACAACGATTATTATACTTATAACTCCACTTTTGTCTGTTATCTAAAGTGTTTTTTGCCGTAGTGCAAGACGTATGTTCCTTTTGCTCAAGCTTTTTTGTAAACTTTAGTTTACACACCTCACAAGTGTTTTCCTTCGTAATTGTTTTGAAAATTTGTCTCCCTTTGATGTTTTTAAAAGATAGAATTACGCCTCTTGTTTGTTTTGCTTTTGGATCGATTATGCTTTTTGTTCTTCATGTTTCTGGGAGTGTTTGTGTGCTCGATTGAGATCTAAAATAACATCCTTTACATGTCCGCCTTACCCCTTCATTTCAATGAGGCTTCAACAGGGACAAACATCATCCCAGCGTCTCCTACAATGAGGCTTCAACACTGACAAACATCATCCCAGTGCTACTAGGATGGGTGGAAACAAACGCGTAAGGTCCACTAGTAGTGAAGGAGCAAGCCCGCGGTGATTGGGCGGAAAGAAATGCCTAACGGAGGTGCATTAAGATGTCGCTAAGATTGAAACATAACAGAGACGAGGGGAGGCGGTGAAGATCAAAGGAGGTAGTACTAGCTGAATGAGAAGCGAGCAGTGGTAATAGAAGCAGAGTAGCGGCGCAATGTCAGAAAACCTTAGCTTCTGCAAAAAAGATTGGGCGCTTGTGAGAAACAGTATTTGATAGTTAGACATGAATCAAAACTGGGTGCGTTGCATGCCCCTCACAAAAAAGTTCTAGCTTATGCACCCATTCAACTTTAATTTTAATTTTAATGTTTTAAGTCTTATTATTAATAAATTTAGTTTAATTGAGATTAAATTGGTTTAAATTCCTATTAAATCTGAAAAGTATTTTCTAATTGGGATCTAGTTGTTTTTAAAGGATTAATTGTAATAAGAATATTTTGAAACTTAGTTTACTTTTCATTGAATTATTAAACTAAATTAGATATTGTATCTATAGAATCAAGCAAAAGTTTTAAAGTATTTTCTTTCATAATTTGATTATATCATTAATAATTAATATGATGCGATTATATTAATCTTCATGAGACTTTAAATTTTTTTAAATTTTAAATCCTTATTGTAAGTATTAAGTACAAGTTAAGAACTTTCTTTCAATTATTTAAGAATAAAATTGGAGTTTTTTTTTTATTGTTAAGACTTATTGAGTGACTTAATGCTCCTTTAACTAAAATATATTTTATTTTAAAATAATGGTCATATTTCACTAAATTTGTATTATTTGGATTAGTGACTCATGAACATATAAATTTAGAGATAAGGTTAGGAATAATCTACGAGATATATTTTGGCAATGAGTTGTCACCTAATGAATCTAGGAGTTAAATAAGATGTGATTAATAAGAATATCAAATTGAGTTGGTTCGTTAAGTGACTCAAGATCAACTTGATCTGAATAAAATCTTAGCCTATTAGGAAATTAATTGATTTAATAGTTATGGATATTATTTTGAATAATATAGTAGGAGTAACCAAATATTTATTGAGGTCTTTATATTATTTAGTTTGGTGACATAAATTGATAATTGATCTTTTATTTCTTTTGATCGTTAGATTGAATGAGTACTAATTAGATAGAATGAGTACTAATATGTCCTTAAAGAATATTTTGGATGTTAACAAGCGTACTGGATCCTAATTTCTTAGACTAGTTTTGATATGAAATTGCGGAATACAAAATCTTACCCAAGACTTCTTTTGATTCACTACTTGATCTTCAACCAAGAAGAAGATTCGAACAAAAAGAAAAAGACTAAAGTTTGTTTCAAGAGATTTGTAACTCAACCCTTAAGAACATGCATAAACCAATTCAAGCAAATTATAGATTGAACGACACAAGAGTGAAAGAAAAACAACAACAAAAAAACGCACCTAATTGATAAAACAAAATAAACTAAATAAGTCCCATACAAAGCATGAAAATCGTGCAATGCATTCTAATTATTCAATAAGAATAATAATAAGGATAAACATCACAAAATAATGTCATAAAATTGTGTCCCTTAGTGATAGTTGAACCTCCCTATGTAGAGGAGAGGGGTTGACCGAAAATTAAGGAGAAGAAATTACCTTAAACCTATAATTACTCAACCTACTAGGAAACTAACTTTTAAGAAATAAAAGACCTTACAGGATTTGGTCAAGGAAACCTTATATCTTAAATTGCTTAAAGTACTAGGAAACTAACTTTTAGGAAATAAGAGACCTTATAGGATTTGGTCAAATGTCTCTTACAAAGAAGGAAACCTACTAATAGTAAATTAGGCTATGAGTTTTAATTTTTCAAGTTAGGTTGGCCTAACTTCTTCAAGACTTATTAAGTGGACTTGCTAGGACTTCTCAATTGAAGCAACTTGGACTTAGGTATGAGAATGAGCTTCTTTAATTAAATTATTCAAAGCCCCTTGCTTCCTTTTGATCCGAGCCCTTGTCATAGGCCCAACAATACCCATAAGTGGATCTCATTTGGAAGTTGATGGTAGAATTTGAGTTGAAGACCTCAAACTCTTATCTCAAACACTCGAACTATCGACCCCAACTTGAGATGCTACGTCACTAGCCCTTTTATCCATATCATTCCCCATTCCTCAGAAGGATTCATCCTCAAATCCAGTAGATCTATATCAAATTCAACTGGAGAAAGATTAGATACGTTAAACGTTCTAATATCATCATAATCACTTGGAAGATCAAGTTTGTAGGCTTTATTGTTCAGCCTAGCCATAACTTAGAAAGGTCCATCACCCCTAGGATGGAGCTTTGTTCTTCATGAAGTAGGAAATCTTTCTTTCCGCATATGAACCTAGACCCAATCGCCAGGCTAAAAAACGACCTCTTTTCTTCCTTTGATGGAGTTTCATACATAGTGCTCAATATTGCGCTCTATGGTTTCACGCACTTCGACATGCAATTTTTTGAAAAATTCAACTTTCTTGGCTCCATCTACATTTAAGAACTTAGAAACAGGTAATGGAGACAAGTCCAAAGGGGGTTAGTGGATTGAAACCATAAACAACTTTAAATGGAGAATAGTTGGTAGCAGTGTGAATTGTACGATTATAAGAAAATTTAGCTATAGGTAAATAAAGCTCCCAACTTTTCAAATTTCATTTGATTATAACGCACAATAGGGTACCAAGTGTCCTATTCTTTCACAAATTCTTTTAACATCCTTTTTCATATTAGGCCAATGAAAATGTTCTTTCAACACATCAAGAGTTTTAAGAATACAAAAATGGCCCATAAGACTACCACAATGCACTTCACATACCAACAACTCATGCATGGAGCAATTAGGCACACAAAATTTGTTCCCTTTAAACAAAAACCCATTATGTCTATAAAACTTATTAACTGCACCATGCTCATATGCAACATAGACACTTTAGAAATCAAGATCATTTTTGTAGAAATCTTTCACATATTCAAATCCTAATAACTTGGTGTCCAAAGTAACAAGTAACCTATGCCTACGTGACGATGCATCAATAATAACATTTTCTTTACCCTTTTGTACTGAATGACATAAGGAAAAGATTCAAGAAAAACACTCCACTTAGCATGTCATTTATTGAGCTTGTTTTGACCACACAAATATTTAAGAGATTCATGATCAGTATGGATGACAAACTCTTTAGGCATCAAGTAGTGTTGCCAGGTTTCCAAAGCCTTAATGACAGGATAAAGTTCTTTATCATAAGTTGTATAGTTCAAACATGCACCATTTAACTTTTCAAAAAAATATGCTATAGGCTTACCTCCTTGTATCAGCATAACACCAATAACTATGCCAAAAGCATCACATTCCATTTCAAAAGTTTGCTCAAAATTAGGTAACGATAATACCAGTGTAGTTGTCAAATCCTTTTCAAGGACTCAAATGTAACATCCCGTTACCCATGTTGAGGCTAAAATAGTAAATGTGAGAGATTTACTAAGAGATTAGAAATGCGTTTCATGCTCATACATTATGTGATATGCTCATGCACATGAATATAGAATCTTTGCACATAAAAATAGATGTACATGCATTCATTGGCATTCCGAGTATAATTGTTCATAAATGAGATTATTATTGAGAATTGTGGTTTGTTTGGATTGAAAATTTATTTGGAGAGTGTAATTTTTCATTTAGAATTTTTGGAGAATTTTAAGAAAAATTTCTTAAAAATTGGGGTAATTTTTGGACTAGGAAAAATACCAAGTGGCAAAACAAATGATAAATAGTAGTAGAATTTACTGTCAATTGGCAATGAAAATTTGGATAAATGACTTTAGGATTTGTTGACAAGTGTCATTAAAAATTGAGAGACAATTAGAATAGAAATTGGATTTAGGTTATAAGAATTGGACATGTCACTTGCCAAACAATGCCCTAAGTCCACTAGGTTTTTAAACCCTTTTGTTTTGGTCTTCCACGTTGCTTTTCATTAAAAGTCTATTAGGTGTTCTTTTTTTGCTCTCCTCATCTTCCTCTTCGTGGTTCTCTTCTCCTTCACCATTTTTGTTTTCTTCAATCTCTACCACCTCAACTTTGAAGATCACACTTTCCTTCATTTGCCACTAGCATATTTGCTATCTTCTTCCTCATTGCCACAAGAAAACTTATCCTTACCTCCTTCAAGAAGATGATGAACGT
>JANPWT010000008.1:33609555-33619762 GCA_024678245.1 Erythroxylum densum | reverse complement strand
CAAGATTGGCGTCTAGCAACGCATCATGACCACCCAAATATTTAGGAATGTCAAAGTGGTTTTGACTAACCTTTCCGCGCATGATTTTTCCGTATAATTCAATCCTTTCATCAACCAATGTTCCAATTAGACATAGAGTATGAATTTAATGTCTACTCTATTTTGAGTCCAATTATATTAGTTCTCCGCCATTAGCTATTGATTCAATTAATGATATTTATAAACTGTTTACAAAATATCATTCCACCTTGGCCAAGGATTTCTGAATCAATATTAATCGAGAACAATAGAACATTCTCCCTAATTACTTTAGGGTAATGAATCATATCTTGATCATTCAACTATCTCCATATAGTTCATGCTATTTCTAATGACTATCGTTTAACGACCTTTGATAAAATAGATCACGGGTAGTATCAAAACATAACAATCCTCATACAAGATAACTTTGATGATCTCAAGTCAAATGATCATTTATATAATCATCACAATGAGAATTCCATAGACATGCAAGTAATGTTTCAAATGGATTTCTCATATCAGGTCTGTTCAGTGAACCTGTTCTCTAACAAGCACCCACATGTTTGTTTAAGTATCTCTATACTTTAGCCTATGAGATCGACTACTTTCTTCATAAGAAAAAACAAAACGTGTGCTATAGGGTATATGAACTAGGAACATTTGGGAATAATACATAAATGCAATATGAATCTCATAATTATAATTTCATTTGCAATGTATAATTATCCCATGGATTTTATCATATACATCTAAACATGTACAAGATAAATAATGTTTCTTAAATAATTTGTCACTAAACTACAACCAAAGCGATTGGCTGTAGGGAATAAACCAACAAAATTACTTGCAACTATGAGAATGGAGTGCGATGGTATGCATAGCATGATACCAAGAATCAACAAATGACAAGTAAATAAAAGAAGAAAAACAAGAAATGAAATTACAATTATGGTAGTTCAAATCACTTTTTTGGACTTATAACCACTCTTTAAAATTCTTTGAATAAAGAGTAACCAATAACAACTTGTAATTTATTGAATTATACCAAAACTCACCAAGAATTCTAAATCAAAACTTATATTATAAATAATAAGATACAATTAATCAAACAATACTCAGTGATTACTCAAAAACTATCAATGAATATTTCCCTATAAATGTTTCCAACTCAATATTAATTACTTACATATGTATTTCAAATATGTTGTTAGTAACTTTCTATCAATACAATGACTCTAAAACATTTTTTATTCATTTAAAATGGATCTATTTGTATTTTAAGGCTCTAGAATAGCCATTAAAATCTCCAAATACCCATTAGAGTCTTCAATAGCGATGTTTTTATTATAAAAATTACCATTAGTATATCTTTTAGTGATTACTTGGAGAAGGATAGTAAGATGAACACTTCAAATTAGAATATCTTTTAGCGATTACTTAGAGAAAGATAATTATCAACCTTTTAAACTATGTGATTAATCAATGTTGATTTTGTTATTTCTACAAATTCTGTAAACATTCATAAGCTTCTTAGACATGATAACTACCTAGCTCTTCATAGATCATGTGGATATATAGGGGTTAGAAAATCTCCATGCGTGATAATTAGTTCTAACAAACGATTCAATAGATGACATACTCTTTTCATGAAAATAAGATCTATTGTGAATTTAAGGAAATGTCATGCTTCTTTGTTTCTTATAAGGCCTATATTAAATGAGAGCAAGTTGCTTTTATGATTATAATGAGACATATGGTAATTTTAAGCTTTTTCATATTATTTTGTTGATAAAGAGCTCTATATGAAAGAGAATGATATTCCTTGTTTTGAGATAGCATTGCATAAAAGTTGTACCTAATTTTAGCATGAATGGCATGGCCTCTCGATTTAGAATGTGACCCATATATGAACCCATAACATTTTTTTAATTTCTTAAGGATTAGAGGATAATGGATGAACATGTCATTTTTGTACATAGTTGAAAGATATAACATGCTTATGTCATCATTTAGGCATATACTCATTATATAAACACTTGCCCTTTACAAAAATTGTTTAGACATTGGATCATTCACTTCTATAAGGGAAACCAACCACATGTCTATAATGAGCATACTTCTAGATTTCAAGAATGCTATTCAATTTTTCACTTCCTTGAGTGAACATAAATATGCATCCCACGTGATGCTAATTGAAAGTGTTAGTGCCATATGAAGAGGACCTATAAGAGTGTGGCTTATAAGCATTTTAGTTATCCGTTGATCATGCGAGTAATTTAATGCTCACTTTAGATAGGGGTTAGGAAATCTCCTTATGTGATAATTAGTCCTAACAAATGATTTAACATATGATATGCTTTTTTCATGAATATATGATCTATGTTGTTTTTGAGGAAATGGCATACTTCATTGTTCTTATAAAGCCTATATTAAATGAGAGCAAGTTGCTTTTATGATTATAACAAGATATATAATACTTTTAATCTTGTTTCATATTATGTTTAT
The DNA here is from genome assembly GCA_024678245.1 of Erythroxylum densum. Lineage (NCBI taxonomy): Eukaryota > Viridiplantae > Streptophyta > Magnoliopsida > Malpighiales > Erythroxylaceae > Erythroxylum > Erythroxylum densum. Next base: position 33,617,236 of record JANPWT010000008.1, on the reverse strand, counting down.
TATAAAGAGTATTATATGAATTAGAATGATTTTGAATGCTTTAAGATCACCTTATGATAGACCCCTATCTTGAAATGACTAGGCATATATTATCCAACTGGAAAGTTCCCGTGGAGCTAAGCCTATTGCTCTTTTTATCGAAAAGCTTTAATTCAACATAAAAAGATATAAGTAGTGGAGTTTTTAAAACCATTTTATTAAAAATTTTGGTAGCACAATGATTGTATTTTGACATCCCCAAAATTTTGAAAATCCCTATAAAGGTTCAAAACACTTCTATAATCACATCAAAATCTCCACTACAAATTTTAGACTTCAAGTCCACTCACAAGCAATCTCAGCGTTCACCTCAATAAACTTTAAAAAACTAAAATGTATTCATGCATTTCATTAAAAACATTTATATACATCCATTCTTTACACAACTTTGCATTCCTAAACATGTTCAAAGATATGTAATATTTCCTAAAAACCCATAAAAATCATCATTTATCTTAAATACATCCATGCCATGCAACAAACCACAAAAATTAGAAATTTAAGCTAGGAAAACTTACCACTTTTTCCTCCAATCTTTTGGGTAATTGGTAAGCTGCATTCTTGATCAAGATCTCTCTACTTCCAACTCAACCCATAAAAAATGGTAGCCATATTCTATTTCTCTCCTTGGTCGTCAGTCATTTTAGCTTCTCCTCTCTTGTTTTGTTTTGTTTTTGGACACTCACGGCCACACAAAAAGAATCAAGCAATTTGTCTTAAGTCATGCTTTTTATACTCTTTAATGTTCTACACATGTCACCTTCCTATTAGTCCACTATAATGACTCATTAATCTACTAAATTTTATACTAAAAAGACCAAATTGTCCTTTATGAGTTTAATTCACCATCTAATGGAATTAAGTTTCGAAAATATTCCGTAATCTTCTTATTATTAAATTGACTATGAAATACTCTAATTAGGGTCAATACTTATTGATTAATTTTTTAAATTTTTTTTGAATGAGTTTAAAATCATCAATACCCATTATTTTCCAAAAAGGGCATTTTAGTCCTAAACATTAGAGACTCCCGAAATTCATCCAACCAGACTTTTTTTCAATCTGCTTTAGTATCATTAAACTCTAATACTTATTTCGAATATTTTTCAATATTTCAAGTTTGAGTCCCCAAAAAATCATTATTAACTTGAATTCACTATTAATCTAAAATCATTATTCACCAAAAATAAAAATTTATATTCAATGAAAGGAAAAGTTCGAGGTTTTGCACCTTGCATAAAAAATTGTACCTACTTTTTGTTTGAATGACATGGACGCTTGGTTTATAATGTGGCTCATATAGGAACACATAGAATTTTTTTAATTGCGTGAGGCCTAAAAGATGATGAATTAGCAAGTCATTTTTATACACTTTTAAAGCATACAATATGCTTATGTGATGATTTAGGTATAGATTTATTATATAAATACTTACCCTTCACAAAAATATTCTTCGTTGGATGGTTCACTTTCAAAACTGAAACCAATCTTATGCCTATCATTAGGGTACTTTTGGGTTTCAAGAATGTTATTTAAATTTTCATTTCCCAAAGTGAACATTAGAAATACAACTTACATGATTCAAAATGAAACTCTTAGTGTTATGTGAAGAAGACTTACAAGAGTATAACTTAGAAGCATTTTTAGCTCTTCATAAATCATATGGGTAATATAATGCTTTCTTTGGATATATGGGGGTTAGGAAATCTCCTTATGTGATAGTTAATCTAAAAAAATGTTTTAACATATGATATGCTCTTTTAATGAAAATACGACGTATGGTGATTTTAAGGAAATATCATGCATCTTTGTTTTTTATAACGCCTATATTCAATGAGAGCAAGTTGCTTTTATGATTATAACAAGATATATAATAATTTGAATCTTTTTTCATATTATTTTTTATGATAAAGAGGCCTATACGAATGAGGAAAATGTTGCATGTTTTGAGATGACCTTGCATAAAAAGTGTACTTATATTCTACTTTGATAACATGTACTTTTAGTTTAGAATGTTACTCATGTATGAACACATAAAATATTTTTATGGTTCAAGGCCTAGAAGACGATGGATGTGCATTTCATTTTTGTACATATTTAAAAGATACAATATGCTTATACGATGATTTAGGTATAGACTTATTTTACAAATACTTAACCTTCAAAAAATTGTATTGACATGATGATGCACTTTTATAAGTTAAACTAATCTCATGCCTATCATTAGCCTAATTTTGGGTTTTAAAGATTCCTAATTTTGGGTTTTAAGGATTCTATTCAATTTTCACTAACTTTAGTGAACATAAAAATGCATCTAATTTGATGCAAAATGAAAGTGTTAGTGCTATGTGAAGAAATGATTGGATGAGTTTTTCCGCATGGCTAGGGTTGTTAATATGATTTGATCCAAACTCATATTTTGATGTTTTGTGATCTTTATAGCATGATTTTGAAGCTAATGAAGTAAAGATATGAAAAATAATTGGTTTGGAATTGGTTTTGGTTGAAATTCTTCCTAGAGTGCTTGATTTTGTAAAAATTTGTTAATGAAATTTTATGGCTTAAATGTTTGTATTAAAATGTCATGGAAGTGAATTTGGATTGGTTTTAAGTATTAGGAATCAAATGGAATTGAATTGCAATTGATCCTTAATGATGTTTTTAAAATGTTGAGAATTGTATGATTATGATTGGTTGTGATGTGGACCTGAGGTCCTATTCCAGAAGTTGAGATAGTATATGAAATATTAGAAGTGTTTTAAAATTTGTTATATAGGTTTTCAAAATTTGGGAATCTTAAAAAAGCAATCATTATGATGCCAAAATTTTCAATAAAATGATTTAAGAAAAGGTTTCCCATTATTTTCTGCGCTTTTAACCTTTAAAGTATAAAAGGTTTTTATCAGTTGAAAGGCTTGGCTTTGCGGGAACCTTTCAGTTGAGTTAGATATTAAATGTCGGGAAGACTCCACTCAGATTCTAAAAGGGGAACTTTAGGATGAGTCTTTTCATTTATTAAATGAGAGCAAGTTGCTTTTATGATTATAAGATACATATAATAATTTTAAGCTTGTTTCATACTATTTTTATGATTAAAAGGCCTATATGAATAAGAATGATGTTGTATGTTTTGAGATGATCTTTAAAAAAAATTGTACCTATTTTTGGCTTGAAGTATAGGTCCTCTCGATTTAGAATACGACACATATATGAACACATATTTTGTTTTATTTCTTGAGGACTAAAAGATGATGGATGAGCATGGCATTTTTGTACACATTAAAAAACTCAGAATGCTTATGTGATGATTTAGGTATAGATTTGTTATGTAATACTTGACCTTCACAAAAATTTTACTAGCATGATATTGTGCACTTTTGTAAGTGAAACTAATCTTATGCCTATTATTAACATACTTTTGGTTTACAAGAATGCTATTCAAATTTTCACTTACTAGAGTGAACATAAAAATGATTATTTTAAAACATTGGTCTTCTTCTTAAATTCCTTATGCAATAAATCACCCACTTTATCATTAACAACAACCAAACTCTTATATTTTATCATGTTATACATGTCATATTTCAATTTCTAATTCTAAATCATGCATGCATATAAGAGTTTTTAAACCTCTTTATACTTAGAAGATAATTTCTTCCTACTCAATTTTATTATTTTTAGACATTCAAGAAGCTCTTCATAAAATAAATCATCATCACAATCATTATCATTAAGATAGTTTGAACTAGAGGATAAGTCATTGTTATTTTCTATAAATAGCATGTGAGCCACCTCATTTTTTGATTCTTTACTTTCAACAAATTGTTTGTATCATCCCATGTGATCTTTAGGACTCTCTTCTTCTTTAGGTCTTTCTCCTTGTTTTTACTCGATTTTTTGTTATCATCTAGATTTCATATTGCTTATCATAAATAATACTAATAGCTTTAACACCAATATCATTATGAAAATCATTAACTTATATAAGATCAAGTATATGCCAAATATCTTGAACATTTTTTCATATTGAAACTTTAGAAAGCACATTTCTATCTAACTCTAAAAGCAAAATGTGAATTGCCTTACTATTTAATAAAAAGAGTATTTTTATTGCTATTCCACTCACTCTTCTTTACAATATCCCATAAATCAAAATTTCTAGACATGAGAAGGAATTTCATCCTAATTTTTTCCAGAGGAAGTAATGATTTACAACTTTTATTCTTAAAATAAGTTCTTCAAAACTTCTTAAGTTATTTTGCAAATTAAAATACATTTCTTTATAAAAATTTGTTTTAAAAACTGTTCCAAAATTTTTCCAGAATTTTGTTTAAAGATCAAAAGTTTTTCTTTAAAGATTAAAACAAATTTTCTCTTGATTATAAAAGAATTTTTGCATTTTGCATTATATGCAAATGATCATGTATTGCTTGAGCCACTAACTTAACAAAATGAATAAGATAAGGTTACAAGAAAAATTGGAATGATTTGTTTAAATCTTGATATGTTTGATTCCTTTTTGTTCATAATTCTTTATTTGAATTTTATGTATTCTCCACTTTACTCATTTTCTCCATCCTTTGATTGCTCAATTGATTAAACTAACTCCTTTCCTCACTTTGTCCTTTCATTGAACTTCATCATTCATATATTACTTGATTTCATTATAATAGAGTCACAAGTACCACCAAAGGCAAATTCATTAATAACAATATATTATATTATCATAAAAATCATGGGTTAAGACTTCATTAGGTCAAAAATCACATTCCTATAGTAAGTCCATTTGTCAAGTACTAAACTAAAAATGTAGTACCATAACCATTTAAAGTCAATGATGTTAAAATTTTCCTCAAACTATAATAATACTAAAAAAATAAAGGAATGTAGAGGCAAACATGATTCCCACTTATTAAGAAGGATGCCATTTTACAGATGTCAATAAAAATGTAGTTACTGCCTTTAAAATGTAAGACAAATTTATGTAGCCTACAAGCTATTCCTACTAAATAAACATCTTCCCAAAGAATTAGTGGAACCTCTATGCTCATTAGTACCTTAACTTGCACTGTCAATTGATTATTACACATCATGTTATAGATTTACATGGTTAACCGATACGTTAACTTGCCAACAAGACAAAAAGAACTTACGTAATTAGTCAAATAAGGAACCAAAATGTTACCTAATCATCAATTTGACACTAAAAGCCCCAAATACAAGTCCAAAATGTTGGTGTTACAGAAATAAGTATGGGGAACTTGCAAGAAGTATCAAAACCTCATGATTATGAGAGTCAAATATCTTATCAAGAAAAGGAATGACCTTATTATATAATAATCATGCATTAGTAAACCATATATATGGTGTAGTAAATGAATGGGAAGTTTAGATTAATGGATAAAATATCCTTAACCCACTCTTGAAAATATTTCGTGAAGTAAGCATAACATGAAAAGGAAAAAAATTGTCGTAAAGCAAGTTTACTGATAGTTATAGTTTACATTATGTTTTAATGGGTATTTTAGTGTGTTCTTAGTTTTTGATTAGATGATTTGTGCATATTTAGGTTTAGAATTGTGTCAATGTGATTATATGTTTGTTTTTTTAAGTGTTATATGGTTTAGAGCATATTATTGGACTTTAATTTTGTGCATTTGAGGTGTTTAATGTGACTGTTAGTATATGAACTCAGATAAAGAAGATTGAAGGAAGTTGGAGAAAGCTTGTACAAAAGGAATAAGATCACAATTGTGACCCTGTCATATAAGGAGAATTGATGGATTACTATGGTAAAATTATTTAGATACTTAAAATTGAGTAACCTGCATTAACAATAAAGCAAATTATGATATTTAAGTGTAACTGATTTAACCAAACTCCAAATGTTGGAACAAAAGTTCATAGCCGATACAATCTAGTTGAAATCAACAACTAAAGAAGATTGAGACAATTTGAACCTTTCGTGTTGGGAATGCAAGCAAAACAGGTGTATTATGTCCCTTTTCCCAGCTTACGACAAGATAAGTCAGATTGGTTGGTCGTTTGCAAAGTTAAACCTAAAGGTGTTTTTGAATCACATGAAAAAGGAAAATAAAGAATTGAAAGTGAAGCCTTTTAGAAAGATGTTTATTTTATAAATGCATCTGTTACATTTGACGATAATGAACCTTTGAATGACCCATCTAATTAATATGTTGAAATTTCATCTGGAGAGGATGACGAGGGCTAAAGATTTGAAGAGGAGCCGAAGTTTGATTCTTATTCTTCAGAAAAAGAAGATGATTGTAATTTAGATTAAGTTATGATAGCGATTAATTTGTGTTTGTAATTGAATATTTTATTCACCAAATCAATTTTTTCCTTTTTAGTCTATTGTGTCAAATATTGAATTCAAATTCTTAATCAAGGAATGTCGACATGGTGACTGATTCCGGGTGTCCCTACCGAAGGAATAAATAATACAGGAAAAATCTCCACTTCATACACTAATGATCGTTTGCCTTCCATGGACGATCTTCTACTTCAAGGTGTTTAGTTTCATCTGAACAACATCACTTTCCTTATTATGTACATCTCATTTCCTGTTATGAAACTATTATATATATTCACATTTGACGATATATACTACGTGTTGTTTTAAGCTTCCTTGAATCTTGAAGATGACATGTATGCCGATGGAGGTGGGAGCAATTTCATAACAATCCATAAAGGATTAGGGAAATCGGTTGTTTTGGAAAATTCATCAATTCCATAGACCTTATTTGGACATTCACGTATGTATGTCACTCCAATTTTGCCTCGTTTAACGATTTTCTAATATGACAATATCTAAATTCTATATTGATTGTGTTTTAGGTAAACCGTTTCGTATTGGTAGTTCATTTGGAGAGTGTCTTTTTCATACTAAATCTAGCGACTCATTCACTATATCCTCTACAAGTTTAGCTATAGCGAAAATGTTGTTGCAAGAAGGTATTGAAAACCCTACACGTGAGGGAAGAACTTTAACTGTTTCAATTGGTGAATTCAAACAAGTCATGACCATTTCGAGAATCCAGACATTAGGGACTTATTTACCTTTACCGACTCTCATGTCATTTGGAATCTAAGAAAATAATTATATCATTGTCATTTATCGATGCAATAAACTGGACTTAAAGTTGATTTATTGATATATCTGTAAGAATTTGTCAAACCTCCTCCCTACTAATTAGGGGTCAAGTTGCTTTCTATTGAGTGTGAGCCGTTATTGTTCTTATTCTATAATTATAACAATTGTTAACCTTCTAATTCAAAGTTTGTACTTGAATATAATATTCAAAAAATCGCCTTATTTCCTTTTGCATATATTGTGTAAAATATTGAATTCAAATTCTTATATTTATTGAAAATTCAATAAACAATGAATTCCATGTCAAAATATGCCACCAAAGAGACAACGTGATGTAATGCGGCCTAGGTTCAGACGCATGTTCGAAGGTACTTACTATGAAGGTCAACCATCACACTCTGCAGCTACAACTAAATCACCTCCTCCCCCTTCAGGGCCTACAGTTGCAAATGACGTATCACCTGCTGCTCCTCATGCTATACCATCGACCACTCCTACCTCATCCACTACCCCTATATCAGATGAAGG